>JAOBSW010001199.1:0-303984 GCA_026214975.1 Gentiana macrophylla | reverse complement strand
CCTCGTCTCCTTTTGCAAATCTGGGCATATCACCATGCCTCTCCCTCATCTTCTTTCCTACCACCTCGTGGTAATCGAACTTTCTTGTCAATCTCTTCTAAAATTTTATCCACTCCTCATTAGTCCAAGTTGCAGATAGTTTATTGAATTCTTCCTCATCCCGACTACCCATGAACACTTGTTTATCATACTCATCAAGATGAAATCGTCCTCAATAGCTAAACAAGTGTCAGCGGACGGGTGCTTCAACTGCATTACCCACATTGAACTTTATACTCTCATCCTCCAAATGTAAGGTCACTTAGCCACTTTGTGGGAATCTAGTAAGGCACAGGCGGTTGCAAGAAAAGGTCTTCCAAGGATCAAGGGGTTTTCTTATCGTTGGTCATATCCATGATTACCCAATCATTTGGGTATATGAAGTTCTTAACCTTGACCAATACATCTTCTACAATTCCCTTGCATATTTCACACTTCTATCGACCAGTTGAAGAGAAATAGGTTTAAGCGTAATAGATTGATCCAATCAAGAGATTGGAAGATTGACGTAGACATCAGTTGATTGATGCTCCCGACTCACACAAAACATTGTGGAAGTCCTGTTCCCGATAGTACATGAAATCGTAAATCTACGAGGTCGGGACACTTCACGGAAGTTTAGTCTGGCTGATTCTTGAGCATTCTCCATTCAATACTATGTGCTCGAGCTCTTGGAGCTTCTTTTTCGAACTTCTTTAGCGTCCTTTATAAACTTTGTATACTTTGGCATTCTGCCAAAAGATCAACTAATGGAATGTTTGCCTCGATATTCTTGAGCAAGTCGATTATCTTCTTATACTCTTTATCATCATTAATGACAACTTGTTTTTGCTAGGTGGGTAAGGAGATCAATAAAGTCTTCCTCAATAAAGTGCTTCTTTGCCGTCTTATCATTGATTGCTTTGTCTTCCCTATCCTTCCACCTCACATGCTTCCTGAACTTAACTTAGAATCGACTTCTTCTCAAAGATATTCTCTTCATCATCGAAATTCTCAACTTTCACCTTTTCTTGAATTTTCTCTTTCACTTGGATCAATAGTAGTCCCAACATCCTTCCGGAGAGAACAAAGATCTTCCCCTCCTGCGTCTCTCCTCACGGGAGGGGCTACTCGTTCCACTGGTTGGCTTGACCGCCAACCGCTTTCCCACTCCTCGGTTATAGCATTCAAATCATCTTGACCATAGTTCCATGGTGCGGCGAGATCGGTGCAAGAATTCAGTCATTTTGGACGGATTAACCCCTCGGGGTTCTTCTCGATAAAACTCGGCAACCTTGAGGTCGACTTGCTTCTTTGCCCGAAATTTGTCCCATTTGCACTCTCCAAATTTCTCACCAGATCTTGGTCGAGTACTTAAAGCATTTGCCAATTGAGTGTTGGCCGTGATTTGCTCGCTCAACTTTTGTTCTAAGATCTGAAATGATTGATTTTGATTTTGCGGTGGATTGGTGTTCCATCTTTGGTCGATAGTTGGATTGAAAATTGCTTTGATTAGGCCTGGGGCCTGAAAATGATGGGGGTTTGCTTTGCCCCGAAAGGGTCACTCCATCGGAAACCAGGGGTGGTTCGGTTATAATTGAATCCTTGAGTGTTTTGATTCGACCCGAAGGTCGATAATTTTGAGAAGTGAATGTATTCACTTCTTACGAATGCAACAATAGATGACAGCGATGGTATCGTGCCCAGCGGTATCGCAATTTTGGCAAACGACATTGTTTTGAAACGGCTTTGACTGTGAGATCGGGTCAAGTGGCATTGATTACTCGATGGCCTTGGCCATGGCAATTGTCACACACAGACTTTGAACATTCATTGCCGTCACTTGCTTCAGTAGTGCGCCAATCGAGCTTTTAGAGACGTGGTCTCATCTACCTCATACTTCCTGCGATCGAGCTTTTACGATTGGGCGCTTTTTCATAGGTAGGGGCATAATTATACTTTGCAATATCTTCAAACAACATCCATCCTCATCGGTGTCTTTCTCGAAAATGCACCTCAGTGAGAACTATTCACCATTCCCTTAGTCAATTCGGTCAAACCACCATGAAAGTGTTGATCAATCTTTGTTTGTCCAGCCCATGGTGGGGCACTTTCTCAAGAGAGTCTTAAATCGTTTCCATGCATCGTAAAATGATTCCTTCTCGGATTGCACAAAAGTGAATATCTCGATTCGGAAGATGAGCCGTCTTTGCGGGTGGAAATCTTGGCTCAGAATTCTTTCTCCAACTCCTCCCACAAGTAATGGATTCAAGCTGTAAGGATTTATACCATTCTTTTGCTTCTCCCTTGGCGAGAAAGGAAAGAGTTTCATTTTAGGCGTCCTCGGTGACCCTTTGATTAAAATAGTCCCTTACGATTCTAGAAATGAGTGAATGTGATCGTGCGGGTCCTCGGTGGAAAATCCATGGAATGTGGAACCTCTCACCGATTGATTAAAGAAGTTTTGAGTTCGAAATTATCGGCCGTGATTTGGGAATCACGACCGCAGAGATTCACTTTCACAATAGATGGCATGGCAAAATCGCCAATGTCCGTTGATCTGCCATTTCCTCAACACTGGGCTCTCCTGACTTCTCCTCGATGTATCCTTGAGATTGTTTCCTTCCGTGGTTCCTCGTCCGTCGGTCGGCGAGCGAACCAAGCGTCTGTTTGGTCGAGCGATGGTTCGCTCTATCTCCGGATTATACAAAGTGGTCCCCGTGAGTTCGAGTTTGCATAAACTACGTTTGGGCACCAACACCTAAATCACGAGGTTTGAGATTTTATCCTTATGCTTCGCAGAGTGGGATTCACCGAGAATCCATCACCCAACCTCAATGATTGAAAGCGTGTTCCGTGTTTCTTTTCTCTCTTTCTCGGTAATTACCGAATCCACTCGGTATTTATCGAGAATTTTTTTTTTTAAATTTTTTTAATTTTTTTTTTTTTAGAATTAAAAAAACTATACTAAAACAGGCTCAAAGCAGTCTAAGCAAATGTAAAGAAACAAAATACTATAAAACTAATACGAGCGAAAATGAACGAAAAGAAAATATTTTTCTCTCTCTCGGTAATTACCGAAAGATTTTTTTTTTTATTTTTATTTTTTTATTGTTTAAGACAAAACAGATAACTTAGTTGACAAAAAAAAAAAACCGAAAGCGAAAATTTTCCGTGCCAAGTCCCCTTAGCGGCACCAAAAACTTGTTCGCGGTTTTATGCAAAGTAAAAGATAACAAGTAATAAAATAAAACCGATGTCACCCCAAGTCACGAAGGCTCGCGACTATAGTGGTGAAACCGGATCGTATCCGCAGGACTTGTAATGAAAAAGAGTTTTTTTGCTTCGATTTCTTTTATAAAGTTGATGATTATGATCTCGGATTTTCAATTAACAAACTAAGGTAGCAAGCGTGAAAATAAATAAAACTACGATAATAAAAATTTATAATTTAAAACAACTAGAAACGCACCGATGATCCACCACCCCACGAAAATAACAAGAAAGACACATATTCATTCGTAAGTTCTTGGATTATTATACGCTAAAGAGGCATTTTCCTTTTTAGGTTCATCGCCTTTTAATTAGTTCACCACTCTCGGTACAACTAAAGCATTTACGGATCAAAGATATGGATATAAATCCTAATCTAATAACATTCACCCTCAACTTACGTATGTTGGAAGAATAT
This sequence comes from Gentiana macrophylla, assembly GCA_026214975.1. Lineage (NCBI taxonomy): Eukaryota > Viridiplantae > Streptophyta > Magnoliopsida > Gentianales > Gentianaceae > Gentiana > Gentiana macrophylla. The sequence continues at coordinate 300,275 of JAOBSW010001199.1, read as the reverse complement.
TATCATTCTCCTTCACGGTAATCTCTACGAATTCATCAACTTCCGTATCTAAATTCGAATATCATGCAACACACATATTGTTCATACACATTGCACTTAAACAAAGTAAAACATGAAGGAAGAACAAGATAACTTACGAAAATGAATTAAAGCGAAATCCTTATTTATTCCGGTGATGGTGGCTTCAAGCGATGGTTCTAGCTTAGAGACCTTAGCCAATCATCCTCGATTATGATTTGAATCGGGGGCCGTAGCTCGAGCATTACAACGATTACTACTATTCTAATTTATTCTCGATACATACCTTCTGAGTATTTACATAAAAGACGGGAAAAGTAAAAGCTTGACCAAAAGTGACCAAGGAGGCGCCTTTATGGATGGAAATGAGGGAGTTCTTATAGGGAGAGTTGAGGGAGGTGTATAAAGGAGAGGTTGTAGTTGAGGAGATATTTTTGGGAGAATATGCTAAGGAATATTCTCAAGTTTGTTATAAGCATGTAGGAGGTGATAATGACTTTGCATGTGAAGGTGAGGAGTCACTAAAATAGCATGTGGAGTTTGTTATGACTCATCATCATCATCATTAAGGAGCACATGGAGTAACATGCATCAAACTTGGCCAAAATATCTCCGGTTCGTCCGTAATTCCAGCAGTTCGGTAAAAAATCATAACTTGAGTTGTAGACCTCCGATTGACGTGATTCAAAATCGTTAGAAAGCTCATTTTAGTATCTACAACTTTCGTCAAGAACTCTTCCCTGAAAATGCCTCTAAGTCGGGTAAAATTTCCATCGAAAAATAGAGTTACGGTAGAAATCGTTGGAAAATATTGATCCGTTGATCTCGTAAACTCGTGGCATCTTCTTCTTTTCCTCAAAATCCATCTTTTAGGCCTCAAAATATAATGTTACGTGGCATATTTTGAAATACTTGATCACCAAGTTTGGGCGAATCGAATCGAGCTTTCTTTATTCGAATCGAGTTTTCTTCTTAATCTTCATCTCGATCTTCGTTTAAGCTCCTCATTTAACATGCAAGCGTACCTACATTCATGATAACATCGTGCAAAATGTAACATCTCATATTCAAAGATTTTTATCAATGAAACCACATAATTAACACAAATTTGCACTTAACCACTTTTAAAACTCATTTGCTCAATAATTGATTAAACCCTTGATTTCTATGCAAATTATACGAATATGGAGGAAATTGTTATAAAATATAACATTAGAAGTCGTATAAAATCACCCTAAACAAAACCCACTTAAGAGCGAAGGCTCTTTTGACATCATTCCATGTATGGAGAGAATGATGTGCTAACGATTTAAACCATCTGCTTGCTTCACCTTTCAAAGCAAAGGAAATAGCTTCAACTTTACGATCTCGAGAATCAACACCAGGATAATGGCACCTTCCACGATTTGTACGAATGTGGACAAGAAGTCGTGTGGATCTTCTTGAGCGATACCATGGAAAGAGCTATTCGAACTGAGCAACTACTCCGTTCTTTAGATCAAAGTTCGCTCCTCCCATGTCGGGAGGACGAATAGGTCTATGCCCCTCGAGAAAATCTTGATTAAGATATGGAGTGTAGGGGTCCTGGTTCAACTGATTAAGCTGGTTTTGGCGGAATTGTTGAAGTTGTTGATTTATGCCCGACTTCTTGATTGATTCTTCTTCGCAGAGCTTGCATCTGTTGAAGGAGTAAATTTAAGCGAGCTTGGGGTCGAGATTTGGAATTGGTGGATCTTGATCCGCCATTTTGTCAAATCGGGGAAGCCTTCTTCTAGGATAGATCGTTCGGGCTCGGGATCAAAGATCGAAGTCCCTTCTTACTTCGTTTGCATAAACCGGAAGAAAGCAAAGGAAGAAATCAACCCTTTGGGGTTGATTAAACGAGTTTAGAAGAGATTAGATGGTTTAGAGGAGAAAAGAAAAGAGAGAAAAAAGAGAAGAAAGAAAAAGTGATGATGATTGAACAAGTGAGCGCTCGTTCGATTGAATGAACGTTCGTTCAGAGGAACCGAATTGAGGTGGGCGGGCGTTCAAGTTGTTGAACGCTTCGTTGAATCACGAAAACCTAAAAACTAAGATTACCAAAAATTGAAAACGAGATAAAAATAAAAGCGAGAAAGACTTATGGAAATAAAATCAAACAAATCTAAAATTACGGAAAGCAGATCTAAGCTATAAAAAAAAATAAGGAAAATAATTGGAAGAAAATCAAATAAAATAAAACAATAATAAATGTAATCCTAAAATTAAGCGAAGCCGAAAAAGAAACCTACCTACGAAAAGTTTAAAAACAAGAAAAACACTAAGGCGTTATCAAAAACGTGTTGAAACCTTCTAGGGCCAAAAGGAAGGAAAACAGTGGATTTTGACCTCGAAAACGCTGAGAACGGCCTCACGGCGGTTCACCACGTCGTCGGCGTCGGAACGAGCTTTCGAATTGGGGTCCTGCGTTCCAAGCGGACACTCGAGCGAAAGTTACGGCCAAAATACTACTGGCGTGCTAAAAACGACCCTTTTTGACTCAGAAAATTATCCTATGAAGAATCCGACAACCGTTACCGACTCCCCGGCAACGGCGCCAAAAACTTGTTCGGTAAAAACGTGTTTTAAATTTATAAACCGAAACACCCCAAGTATAAGGATCGTAGTATAGGGTATTTACGGGTCGTCCTAAGGGAGTGGAATGTTTATCGGATTCAAAGAACAATTATTCTATCGATTATGTCACAATTATCTATCTAAACTACTAAACTAAGGCTGAAACTAACTAAAACCTAAACCTAAAATTAAAACTAAAACAAGAATAAAAACAAGTGAAAAATAAGAAAACAGGGAAAGCGGACGGCGTTCACTAAAGTGAGCAGCGTCCTGAAAACTAAATCTACTTTGAATGACGTGCGCGCTATTGAACTGAAGCAGAAAATTGCAGAAAAACAGCAGGAAACTAGGGTTTATAAAACTAAAACTTAAACTAAACTTAATCTAAACGATTTGATAATAAACAATTAAAGGAAAACACAGCAAGGCGACTAGATTCCACCTATCAACCAACAATCCAACTAGATGGTGATTAAAAAGACACAGTTTTTAGTAGTGATTTATCACGAATTCAATTGAATTTCTACAACCAAATTTTAGGGTTTTGTTTATCTTTTCAAACAAACTAAACAGCAATCAAAACTCAATCACAAGATTGTTTCCAAACTTTTTACTCAACTAAACATGCTTAATCTCTTATAACATGATTAGATGCATTACTTCGAATAAACGAGAACTTAAATAAACATACTTTCATAAATTTATTCAAGCATAAATTAAACATAGATCGTTTCATCAAATCTTAATTCAATAAAACTTAAACAACATAAAACAGATCCAAAGTAATGAAAAACTATGAATTAGACTCACTAAACTTCAAGCATCGAACTCCTCTCTAGTTGGTTTGGTTGTTGATAGGCTTCTCATCGACTCACTGCAGGATGTTTAGCCAAAGAATCATGATGAACACGATTGTTGAGGGGAGATTTGCATCTCTGTGTAAAAACGGCTCCTTAGGGTTCTAGGCGCACTATGTGTATATGAGTAAATAGTGTGTAAAAGATTAGGGTTTTAAGGCTTCATAATCACGGTGCTTTTATAGAGTTTTAAGTCGGCCGGAAGTAAAGTCGGCAGCGGACGCCGTCTGGTCTCGTGGACGCCCGTCCAGAATGCCTGGACGCTGAGTAAACGCTCGTTCATCCTCCGTCTGAACTCTCTGAATGTAAAACACAATTCCGGACGCTCGTCCACTTTATCAAACGCCCGTCTGGAATGGACGCTGCACGAACGCTCGTTTGAACTGCTTAGGATCAGATTTCTTCATCTTTATCCAATTTCTTCAAGCCAATTCCAACTCTATCTTGAATAATTCGACTTGAGCTTCATTTATCCTCATTATATGCACGAAAATCAACACCTACATGATAAATAAACAATGCAAAAATGTAATACAATCCAAATAATAATAATTCTATTAAATCAACACTTAAAATCATCAATTTTGCATACAACCCTCTTAAAATCATCTTTATTAAATAATTACACTTAAACCCTTAATTCTCATGTAAATTATGCAAATGTGGAGAAAATAATAATGAAATACACCCTTAATAATCATATAAATATGGCCTTAACAGCTGACCAACCTAGGAAGAGAGCGAAGACCGTAGCCCCTATGCCTATGCCTCGTAGATTTGTGAATCCTAGAGCCCACGACGCCTTTACCAAACATTATTTCTCTAGGACTATCTTGATCGAGAGGGCTACGATGGAGACTAAAGTAGATCCGGGTTCGTCAAGTTGTTAAAGGACCGGAAATGGGATGCCTTGCGACTATCCGGGTACCCAGATCAACGACTCCTCTAGTTCGGGAATTTTATGCAAATTGCTCGGAGGCCGATTTGGAAACGGGAGTAGTCGTGGTTCGGGGTGAAAGTTCCTTTTCGCGGATGTGATAAATTAAAGTATAACTTGGCGTCTTTTGAGGGTCGGGACTATAAGGAGGAAATCGTTCATAGGCCGAATGCGGGGCAAGATCCGTTGGAGGAGTTAAGGTTAAAGGTTTGCCCGGATGTAGCGTGGACGTTGAGACCGGGTGGAGCCCGGAAGGAGTTGGTCACTGATGACGGAAAAATTCACCGTTATTTTTATAACTTTTCAACCCGTTTCTGATATCATTTTCAGTATTTTTATATCAGTTCGAGTCATTAATTCCTATGTTTCATCTAAATATGTTAGTAGTAGTTATTATATAAAATATCGTATTTTTAGCGTGTTTTATAGTTTTGTACCGGTTTAGTAACCGGTGTGTCGTGTGTCGGATTCGTTTGGTATTTTGGTGGTTTATTGCAGAATTATAGGTTAACCAAAATCCCGAGTAACGACACGTTTTGAGGCCTAAAAGAGGTGTTTTTAGGGATATAAGAGTGTGCCACAAGCTTACGAGTTCAAAAGGGTCGTTTTTCCTAAGTACTTGAATCGTTACATATTTTCGACGGAGATTTGACCCAGCTTAAAGGCATTTTCAGGGGATGACTTCTTAATGAAAGTTGTAGATATTCACATAAGCTTTCCAACGCACTTTGAATCACGTAAATTGGAGGTCTACAACTCAAGTTATGGTCAATTTACTAATCAATTCGGATTAGTAGAAATCCCGAAATATCTTCGTATAATGAATGGCTCATCAAAACGACATTTTCTGAAGAAGTGTCCTTCATAAAAGTTGTATATCTTCCAGAACTCTTTCCAATGGATTTTGAATCAAGTCAATCGGACTTCTACAACTTAAATGGTGGTCAAGTGGCTAATTGATTCAATTTAAGTAAAAATCCCGCAAAACGTTCGGAGTATGAATTTGCTTATCAAGACGGCGTTTTCTGGAGAAGAGTCCTTCATGAAAGTTGTAGAGTTTCTCGAGACCTTAATTTTGACATTTCGTTTGCAATTTTTGGAGGTCTACAACTCAAGATACGGATTTTACAAGTTTTAATTACATAAATCTGATCAATCGATCCTTCGAGAATCATGCTGAGTCATAAGCAATGATGTACCCGGACCGGTCCGGCTATGACCCGGCCTGGGCCGGCCTTCAACTTTTTGCCTATATATATGGAGATCATTTGCAGCAGCAGGAGCACCCCTTTATATATATATATTTTCTGTGTATATATATATATATATATATCTCTCTCGTTTTTTTTCTTTTAGTTTTAGTAACGGCATTATGCCGGGAATAATTTAGTAGTAGTAGTATCGTTGTAATGCTCGGGAAATTATCGGTAGCTCGGTGTGGCTGTAGTCGTTGTAATGTCCGGAAGAATACAAGATCTGAATCAGCAGCTGTAATCGGGTAATTTTATATATATATGGATCTCGTTCCTTTCATCTTCTTCATCTCTTTTCTTTTGTATTTTCATCTCGTTTGGGCCGTATACATATATATATAGATATATATATATGTCTACGTATGTATATATATATATATATATATGTTTTATATAAATTAATTAAAATACCGTTGTAATAGTATAATTATCAGTAGTTCGTTGTTTCGATCTTTTATTTACTTTTACGCATTTTACTTACGCATTTTATTTAATTACGCACTTATATATATATATATATATATTTACTTTTACGCATTTACTTACGTATTTACTTTTACGCACTTATATATATATATATATATAGTATATTTACTTTTATGCACTTATATATATTATTAGCTATATAACTATATATCTATATATATATATAAATATATATATGTACTTATAAAAAAATGAATTCGCTTTTACTTTTCATCGTTAATATAATTTCCGTTAATCATTCCGTTATTATCGCCAAAATGAATAGCTAAGCGTACGTATAGTCGAATTATGTAAAAACGAGTAAAAACGCCCTAAGGGGGATTAAACGGGAGTTGTGTAGCGCGTAAAATAATGTTTTAATGAGTAATCCACGTCCTAAAACTTAATCTGAACGTCTTTGAATTAAACTGATCATTTAGTTCAATGTCACACATATCGAACCTATAAATGTATTTTGCGGTGAGATGTGGGAAAAGGGGTTTTAGGATCGTTATGTGAGATTCGGCCTAGTTGTTAGGACCGTTTCCAATACTGAGGTTTGTCATCGTTGTTCGAGCGACTCAAGAGCGCGTAATCATGTTAGGTTAATCGGTTTTCTAAAGGGAAAATTAATTAACTTCACATAGGGTGTTAGTGAGAGTTGTTCGGATCTTAACACCGAAATTAGGAGTTGGCACCCGTGGATGTCGTTAAAATCTTGTGGAAAGGTAGGTTGGTTAATACACGCTCTCTGTCAAGTCTTCCTTTGTGGGTAAAAGTAACTCGTTGGATCATAATTCGCTATACCTTTTAATAACTAGAACTACAACCGTTAGCTAATTTTTATTTTCGCACTAGTGTAATATCTCTCCACCGCAATCTTGACCTAAACCAAGTTCTACGTCGACTTTGGTACTTAAACGTTATTCCCTGTGGATTCGACCTTGCTATCACTATACTACTGTTGATTCGATACTGCAATCGGTTAAAGTTAGCGATTAGTTATTTTGCTATCAAGAATTTTTGGCGCCGTTGCCGGGAATACTACGTTTAATATCTTGTAAGTTGACCGAAGCCTGGCTTAGGTCGTTTTATTTTGTTTTCGTGTTGTTTCTGTTCGTGCTGAATGACTCGAAGCTCTAAAGAACCTCTCATCGAACCCATCCAAGAAATCGAAGCTTACGCACGTCATAGAAACAGTCAGCGCCGAGGAGAAATCCTAGTCGCTAGTCCGAACCCTTTGTTTGAAGAAAGAGAGACATTAGAAAGATCACTTTCTAATTCCTCTGCAGAAATGGACGATATAATAACTAGAAAAAGGAAGGACCTCAAAGTGATGAACAGACTTTACAGGGCAAACCTCAACCACTACTGGTGGTAATGCAATAATTTTTGCAAACTCCACCGAGGACCCCTCGTCATGAACCACCGAGAGAAGACAACACAGGGCTACGTCGGTTGGGATCTGCATGCTTTAATCGAGAGGCCAGGATTGGACAATACAGAGTAGGACAAGATGCTCAGATACACGTGACTTGGACCAATTAGACCAAGAAACGGTAAATCGAGTACTTCGGATGCTAGAGATGCAAGGAAATCAACAGGGTTCCAAAACCCGTATAACCCGTATAATCCACCTCCTCGGCAGACCGATGGCTCGGCAAGCACATGGACCGAGGGTTTGTCGAGATTACGCCACTACCCCACGGTGAAGTTATAGGACACAACCCAATTAGGGTACCCCAATTAATGCAAATAACATGGATATTAAGCAAAATATTTTGAACATGTTAGGGGAACATGCCTTGTTCCATGGGAAGTCGATCGAGAACCCGAACAAACTTTCTCGGATCACTTTCTCGGATCGTGGGACAATGAAATATAACGGGGTGAGTGATGAGGCGGTAAAATTAATAGTTTTTCCGTTTGCATTAAGAGGAGCTGCTAAAGATTGGTATGACTCTTTACCAAATGATTCGTTACATACATGGGCTGATGTAACGAGAGTGTTTCTGAAAAAGTACTTCCCTCCGGCAAAGATTTTAGATCTGAAAGAAGAAATCTCTTCGTTTGATGGTCTCGAGGGAGAGACACTAAAAGAGACTTATGAAAGATTTAGGGGGTTGCTAAAAAGATGCCCCCCACACGGTTTTTCTACGGTGGAGCAAGTTATTATATTATTCAGGGCCTTAGAGCCAATGGACCAGAATAAGCTGAATGCCTCCAGTGGCGGAGATATTATGAATCTACCACCAGAACAAGCAATGAGACAGATAGAAAATGCGGCAGATGGAGAAGGACAATGGGGATCGAGCAGAAAGAAGAAGAAAGCCCAAATGGAAAGTGTAAAGTCATTGAAAGAGGAACTCGATCGAGAATCGCCATGCATGACAAGATGCAAGAAATGGTACTAAAGATGGACCGAATGGAGTCGAAAGAAAGAAGACACATCGAAGTGCCAACTCAGGAGGTGGACATTCTCGCCATAGAATGTGCATCATTGAAAAATCCACTTATCCACAACAGATTGACACCTACTCCAAGACAACAACAATCCGGCAATCGGAATGACCAACAATGAATGAATGTCTATGCGATGGGACGAGATGGATATGAATCGGCAAGAGTTTGGCCAAAGAAACGGTGGAATCAAAACTTTAATAATCATCAAGGGCCACAATTGGATTATGGTATGAATGATGGTTCACAACACTATGATGTGAATTATGTTGGACAAGGTTGGAATCGAAAAGTGTAATCGAATTGGAATAGAAACAATAATCGTAATCAAGACTTTAGGCAAAACCAAAGCTCATACAACCGACCTTGGAATCATAATCCCGAATCGAGTTCATACCGTAATCAAAACCGAGGCTACTATCGAGTAGTCGAATCCATGATCCTCGATCCACAAGGACAACAAGCAGAATCGAAATTCATATTGGAACCAAAATCAAGGTGGAATCGAATCGGGGTCAACAAAACAATCGAATCGGCAAGTGAGCCACCATCTTTGAGAAGTAATAATTACGCACCTATCAACATCCAAACGCTCATCTCGCACTGAATAATCAAAGCAATCAACAACCAAACAATTACGTGTTCAAAAGATGGCCACCGAGATACTCCCGGAGAAATTAGACAGAATGTTTCGAGTTAAATAAGAATGCTATAGAGCAAAAAGTGGTCACACATTCTGCCATTCGAAACTTGGAGACCCAAGTAGGTCAAATAACCGACACTCTGAAGACAAATCTAAGTGGTGGACTCCCGAGTAACACTGAAAGGAACCCAAAGGATGTGAATGCTGTGTTCACACGAAGTGGTAAAGAGGTCGGGCTGAGTGACAAAAAGAAAGAATTGTGGGCTAAAGAAGCAGAAACTGAGAAAGCTGAGAAAGAGAAAGCAGTTGACCGTGAAGGAGCGATGTATGGTGAAGTCGAGATTGAAGATTTAGAGACTGGCAATGTTGAGCAAAGGATGGAAGCAATGAGGAAAGAATTGGAAGCCACGAAAAAGGCTTTGGCTGAGGCAAATAAGAAAGCATTGGAAGGGGCAGCACCGAAGAAAGACTATGTGGTCTTGGACATCAAAGAAGAAGAAGCCTCACCGCCTAAAGAAAGAGGTAAGAAAAACAGAATTCCTCCTCCTCCCCCTGATTTTGATGTTAATACTTTACCCTATCCTCCTAAGGGAACCAGAAAGGACATCCTGACCCAGGGTCAGGCAAAATTTCTGAATCTTTTAAGGAAGGTAGAGGTGAATATTCCCCTATTAGAGGCAATTTCGAGCATTCCCCCATACTTTAAGTTTCTAAAAAGAATGTTGTCGAGTAAGGAGAAGATGCAACAGATGGTGCATTTGAGTGAGGAATGTTCTGCAATCTTTGAGAATAAGATACCCCCCAAGTTGCAAGATAGAGGTAGTTTTACCATCCCAATTACCATTGGAGAAACTGTGTTTAAAAATGTGCTATGTGATCTAGGGGCTTCTGTGAGCCTGATGCCTAGAGGAGTTTATGAGAAATTGGGATTGGGAGCGTTAGAGCCAACTGGAATGACCTTACAGATGGCGAGATAGGTCTGTTAGAAACCTCTGGGTAGTCAAGATGTGTTGGTGCAGTAGACAAGTTTGTTTTCCCGTTGACTTCGTAGTTTTAGATATGGATATGGTTTCTAAAACCCCACTTTTGTTAGGTCGGCCTTTCTTGAACACAGGAGAGACCTTGATAGACGTTAAGAGGAGAGATTATACTACGAGTCGGGAAAGAGAGTGTAGCCATAAATGTGTATAAGGCGCGATGAAGCATCCTAATGATGAAAAGAGTGATTGTTTTTCCGTTGATGCTATATATCCTTGTATTGTGGAGCACACTAACTGCGCAGGATACCAAGAACCAATGGAAGAATGCTTGATGAAGTCAAGCACCGCAGAGGATGATGATCCACAAATGAGAGTTCGTGTATATCATTTGGAGGCAACTCCTTTTGTTGACGCAAGTCGAATAAGAAGCTAGAGCTCGGTTTGATCGGCAAGTTGCCAAAGCCGTCAATCGAGGAACCACCTACTCGATCTGGAGTTGAAGCCACTTCCTAAGCATTTAAAGTATGTGTTTTTAGAACCTGATGAATTACTTCTCTTATTGTTTCATCTGCACTAACCGCTTTGCGAAAGCTAAGTTGATCCACGCTCAAAAAACACAAAAGGCCTTCGGATGGAAGATGGTTGACATAAAAGGGATCGATCTTGATATCTCGCAAGCACAAGATCATTCTCGAAGAAGATGCCAAGCCGGTCGAGCGGTTTGAGAGACGACTAAACCCACATATGCAAGAGGTGGTGAGGAAAGACGCGTGGTAAAGATGCTTGAGTTAGGGATAATCTACGCAATCTCCGACGGTGAATGGGTGAGCCCCACGCAAGTCGTGCCTAAGAAAGGAGGCATTACGATTGAGCTTAATGAAAAAGGTGTGCCTATTCCTACTGTTTAGTTACTGGGTCACAGGGTTTGTATTGATTTTCGCATGCTAAATGATAAGACTAGGAAAGATCATTTTCCCCTACCCTTTATTGATCAAATGCTAGAGCGTCTAAGTGGTCATGCATTTTACTGCTTTTTGGATGGTTTTAGTGGCTATTATCAAATTCACATCGATATACATGACCAGGATAAAACTACTTTCACATGTCCGTATGGCACCTTTGCATTTAGAAGAATGCCGTTTGGGTTGTGTAATGCACCTGCGACATTCCAACGATGCATGATGGCCATCTTTGCTGATATGATAGAGCATTTCATGGAAGTTTTTATGGATGACTTTAGTGTTTTTGGTGATACTTTTGATGAGTGTTTGTCGAACATTGATAAGGTGCTTGCACGTTGTGAAGAGACAAACTTGGTTTTAAATTGGGAAAAGTGTCATTTCATGGTAACTGAGGGAATTGTTTTAGGACATAAGGTATCGGGGAAAGGAATAGAGGTCGATAGAGCAAAAATAGAGGTAATTTCTAAGCTTCCTATGCCTACGAATCTGAAGACTCTACGTTCATTCTTGGGACATGCAGGTTTTTATCGTAGATTCATTCCAGGTTTTTCCCACATTGCTAGACCTCTTACTCTTCAATTGATGAAGGGAGCCCCCTGTGTTTTTGATGCGGCATGCCTAGATGCTTTTCGAACCCTTAAGAAACTTCTTACTTCGGCTCCTATCTTAGTAGCACCTGATTGGTCTAAGGGGTTCGAAGTGATGTGTGATGCGAGTGATTATGCTGTAGGAGCTGTCCTAGGTCAGAAGATTGACAAGTTGTTTCGCCCTATCTACTATGCGAGTCATACCATGAACTCGGCTCAACAAAAGTATGCCACAACCGAAAGGAACTTTTAGTCGTTGTTTTTGCTTTCGATAAGTTCGGTCATACTTGGTTGGATCGAAAGTCATAGTTCACACTGACCATGCTGCGTTGAGATATCTATTTGCTAAGAAGGATGCAAAACCACGCTTGTTAAGATGGATTTTACTACTTCAAGAGTTCGATGTAGAAATTAAGAATCGAAAGGGTGTGAGAACGTAGTGTGACCACCACCTCGTTAGGATGGAACAGGGAGACAAGAAACACTCTATTAGGGTTGAAATTGATGATCATTTTCGGGATGAGCAGTTGTTCGTAGTGGATACGATGCTCCCGGTTAAGAGAGGAAACTTCCTGCAGAGAGGAAAGAATGGGAACCCTTGGTATGCACCTTTTGTTAATTATTACGAATGTGGATTTGTAGATCCTGAGTTTGATGAAAACCAGAAAAAGAAGTTTTTTAGTGAGGTAAACCGATATGTGTGGGAAGATCCTTTACTTTTTAGGCTATGTGCCGATGGAATCCTGAGAAGATGTGTTGATGACAGTGAGATAGTGAGTATTCTCTCGTTTCGCCCATGATAAAGAGGCCGGTGGCCACTTCTCGGCGCGAGAACAGCGTAAAGGTGTTACAAAGTGGGTTCTATTGGCCTACTATTTTCAAGGATGCATATGCTTATGTTAAGATGTGTGACGCTGTCAACGCTCGTGAAGGATTTCAAGAGAAATGAGATGCCCTAAACCGATAATAGTGTGTGAAGTGTTTGATATATGGGGATTAGATTTCATGGGACCATATCCGTCTTCTTTCGGGAATCAAGACATTCTTGTCGCTTTGTGATTACGTTTCAAAGTGGGTTGAGGCAATTGCTTCACCCACTAACGACAAACATGTAGTCATAAAATTTCTTAAGAAACATATTATATCCCGGTATGGAATACCTCGAGCAATAATCAGTGATAATGGAAGTCACTTTGCTAATAGAGATTTCAATAAGCTTTTAATGAAGTACGGGGTCACTCATAAGTTAGGAACTGCCTACCATCCTCAGACTAGTGGCCAAGTAGAGGTGTCCAATCGGGGAATCAAAAGAATCTTAGAGAAGACAGAAATTCCAACCTTAAGGATTGGTCAAAGAAGTTAGATGATGCGCTTTTGGGCACACCGAATCACGTTTAAGACACCAATAGGTATGTCACCCTACATGCTTGTTTTTGGCAAAGCCCGCCATCTCCCGTAGAGTTAGAGCATAAGGCCTATTGGGCGATTAAGAATCTAAATATGGATGACGATTAATCGGTGAAAGAAGGATGGCCCAGCTTAAACGAGTTAGATGAGTTTCGCCTTCAAGCTTACGATTGTTCGCGAAATATAAGGGAAAAGACCAAATTGCTTCATGATAAGTTTATCAAACCTCGAATTTTCAGCGTAGGTGATGAGGTCCTTTTCTATAATACTCGCCTCCATTTATTTCAAGGCAAACTTAAGTCAAGGTGGTCAGGACCATATACGGTATTACGAGTTTTCGACTCGGGAGCCATCGAGGTAACACATCCGAAGCATGGAACGCTCATCACGAACGGCCTTCGTCTAAAAAAGTATAAGAAGTTACCATTCGATGAGGCTCTTGAAATTGTGCATTTGACTGATCCCGAGCCTTGTTAAATCATTTCTGAATCTTAGTCGAGCCAACGACGTTAAACAAAAGCGCTACCGGGAGGCAGCCCGATAATAATAATACTATAAATAATTTGAATAAGACTAGTCTTAATGAAATGTAGAATCTGTATGAAAAATGAACACAAAGCACAACCAAGTCTCAGGATGAATGTTTGAATTTCATTAAGAGGGAATGATTAGGTGGTTATCCGAAAATCCCGATGGAGAAAAAGATAAAAATTCAAATGTATCATTTCTTGGACTTAGGTTATAGAACCCTTGAGGATCTGGGTATAAAAGACTCAATACTCTTTCTCACATTTCATTTTATGATCTAGTCTGTTTCAAATTTCTAGTCATTGTAGTATAGTGGTGAGTATTCCCACCTTAATAAAAATGTGTGTAATAAAAATGAATTTAGGAATAGCTTACTTGACTATGATATATGCTCATGTGATACGTATATGCTTAGATGTTTTGTGCTTTACCAGTATGGTTATTTTTCCATCTAAAGCTATTATATTGCCTATCGAATTTTACGACGTGATGAGGCCATTATCTTATTATTCCCATATCCCTATTGCATACTTTGGCACGAGGACCATGTCCCGTGTTGGCTTTGTTTTGTTTGTTTTGTTACAGGATTCGGACGTGCTTTCATCATGGTCATTACGGATTTGATAGCATCTTTCCGCCAAGTTTATAAGCTAAGTTCTCTTCTCTATCTCACTCAATATGTTTAAGGATAATGCAAAATCGTAAGTGGGGTAGAGTCGAGGATGGTCTAGAAATGGCGATAAGTGTTTAAACCCTTAGTTGTTGATCTTTTTCGAGCATTATTTAGTTGATTAAAATAATTTTATTAAGGTATATATTTCATGGATTTAAAGATGTAATGATCAAATTGGATATGTATAACCAACGTGAACCGTAAGTGCATTGTAATTCCAAATATATTTGTGTGACATGAATTCCTTGTTCACGTAAGCCTTTGATATTGAAGTTTAAAATGTTAAAGCTGTATCCATTCAAGATCCTAGTGGTTATTCTAGAGACAATAGCAAAGAACTTAGTACCTAACTTTTGAACATGTCTTGTGAATATCTCAAGGTTTGAATGTGATAGAAAGAATGTCAAAATAAGATAAACTATATATATGTCGGTTGTAGCTACCAATGATTTGAGTGCGGTAGGGTGTTATCACGAAACGTCCTATACCACTATGAGGTTTAAAAGCTCCCGACTGCCTGATGATTGTAGTCCAGCTAGGGTGTTATCACGAAACATCCTATTGCTGGGAATGAGGGCATAAGCTACACATGAAAAAAAAAAAAAAAAAAAAAAAAAAAAAAAAAAAAGATAGGTATTAATGTATTCGATCTCACCTCATGACGCTTGCAAGATAGTCGATTTTGGCAATGAGTTCGGATATGTTAGTATTCTATGAAAAGAAAAAAAAAAAAAAAAATAGAAAAGAAAAGAAAAAGTTGGTTGAAAACTTAGTTATCTTCTGACTATCCCCAGTATAAACTAAATGATATGCATTAGGGATTATCCTAATAAGTACACGGGAGGACTGTGTGTGGAATTGTTACTGCCTATACCTAGGAAAGTTGTTAGGATTGTCTGAATGGATACTAGTGCGTTTGCTTGATTTATTCAAGAGAGGATAGTGGAAATTGAAAAGGCTTGTCACACACACATTCTCATTATACGATTTATATTGAGGTTAACGCTTTGGTTATAATTCTAAAGGTTATATCATTTGGTTGTTCCTTACATCTTATATTTTCATGAATTTTTCCTTCATACATTTTTATTTTATCGCTTGTTTTGCTTTCGAGGGCGACCAAAAGCTAAGTGGGGTTGTGATGACGGAAAAATTCACCGTTATTTTTATAACTTTTCAACCCGTTTACGATATCATTTTCAGATTTTTATATCGGTTCGAGTCATTAATTCCTATGTTTCATCTAAATATGTTAGTAGTAGTTATTATATAAAATATCGTATTTTTAGCGTGTTTTATAGTTTTTTTGTACCGGTTTAGTAACGGTGTGTGTCGAAATGTCGGATTTACGTTTGGTATTTTGGTGGTTTATTGCGAAATTATAGGTTAACCAAAATCCCGAGTAACGACACGTTTTGAGGCCTAAAGAGGTGTTTTTAGGGATATAAGAGTGTGCCACAAGCTTACGAGTTCAAAAGGGTCGTTTTCCTAAGTACTTGAATCGTTACATATTTTCGACGGAGATTTGACCCAGCTTAGAGGCATTTTCAGGGGATGACTTCTTAATGAAAGTTGTAGATATTCACATAAGCTTTCCAACGCACTTTGAATCACGTAAATTGGAGGTCTACAACTCAAGTTATGGTCAATTTACTAATCAATTCGGATTAGTAGAAATCCCAAATATCTTCGTAATACGAATGGCTCATCAAAACGACATTTTCTGAAGAAGTGTCCTTCATAAAAGTTGTATATCTTCCAGAACTCTTTCCAATGGATTTTGAATCAAGTCAATCGGACTTCTACAACTTAAATGGTGGTCAAGTGGCTAATTGATTCAATTTAAGTAAAATCCCGCAAAACGCGTTCGGAGTATGAATTTGCTTATCAAGACGGCGTTTTCTGGAGAAGAGTCCTTCATGAAAGTTGTAGAGTTTCTCGAGACCTTAATTTTGACATTTCGTTTGCAATTTTGGAGGTCTACAACTCAAGATACGGATTTTACAAGTTTTAATTACATAAATCGATCAATCGATCCTTCGAGAATCATGCTGAGTCATAAGCAATGATGTACCCGGACCGTCCGCTATGACCCGGCCTGGGCCGGCCTTCAACTTTTGCCTATATATATGGAGATCATTTGCAGCAGCAGGAGCACCCCTTTATATATATATATTTTCTCTGTATATATATATATATATATATATCTATCTCTCGTTTTTTTTTTAGTTTTAGTAAGTAACGGCATTATGCCGGGAATAATTTAGTAGTAGTAGTATCGTTGTAATGCTCGGAAATTATCGGTAGCTCGGTGTGGTGTAGTCGTTGTAATGTCCGGAAGAATACAAGATCCGAATCAAGCAATTTGTATGTCGGGTAATTTTATATATATATGGATCTCGTTCCTTTCATCTTCTTCATCTCTTTTCTTTTGTATTTTCATCTCGTTTGGGCCGTATACATATATATATAGATATATATATATGTCTACGTATGTATATATATATATATATATATATGTTTTATATAAATTAATTAAAATACCGTTGTAATAGTATAATTATCAGTAGTTCGTTGTTTCGATCTTTTATTTACTTTTACGCATTTTACTTACGCATTTTATTTAATTACGCACTTATATATATATATATATATATTTACTTTTACGCATTTACTTACGTATTTACTTTTACGCACTTATATATATATATATATAGTATATTTACTTTTATGCACTTATATATATTATTAGCTATATAACTATATATCTATATATATATATAAATATATATATGTACTTATAAAAAATGAATTCGCTTTTACTTTTCATCGTTAATATAATTTCCGTTAATCATTCCGTTATTATCGCCAAAATGAATAGCTAAGCGTACGTATAGTCGAATTATGTAAAACGAGTAAAACGCATACAAGGGATTAAACGGGAGTTGTGTAGCGCGTAAAATAATGTTTTAATGAGTAATCCACGCCCTAAAACTTAATCAACGTCTTTGAATTAAACTGATCATTTAGTTCATCATTACACATATCGAACCTATAAATGTATTTTGCGGTGAGATGTGGGAAAAGGGTTTTAGGATCGCTATGTAGATTCGGCCTAGTTGTTAGGACCGTTTCCAATACTGAGGTTTGTCATCGTTGTTCGAGCGACTCTAAGAGCGTAATCATGTTAGGTTAATCGGTTTTCTAAAGGGAAAATTAATTAACTTCACAT
Organism: Gentiana macrophylla; assembly: GCA_026214975.1. Taxonomy (NCBI): domain Eukaryota; kingdom Viridiplantae; phylum Streptophyta; class Magnoliopsida; order Gentianales; family Gentianaceae; genus Gentiana; species Gentiana macrophylla. Next base: position 282,675 of record JAOBSW010001199.1, on the reverse strand, counting down.
AGGGTGTTGAGTGAGAGTTGTTCGATCTTAACACCGTAATTAGGAGTTGGCACCCGTGGATGTCGTTAAAATACTTGTGGAAAGGTAGGTTGGTTAATACACGCCTCTCTGCAAGTCTTCCTTTAGGGGTAAAAGTAACTCGTTGGATCATAATTCGGCTATACCTTTTAATAACTAGAACTACAACCGTTAGCTAATTTTTATTTTCGCACTAGTGTAATATCTCTCCACCGCAATCTTGACCTAAACCAAGTTCTACGTCGACTTTGGTACTTAAACGTTATTCCCTGTGGATTCGACCTTGCTATCACTATACTACTGTTGATTCGATACTCTGTCGGTTAAAGTTAGCAGTTAGTTATTTTGCTATCAGTCACCACTACCTGGCCGGAGGATTGGAAAGTCCAGTGTAGGTTCATACAGAGTCGGTTGTTGCCAAAGAACAATCTGACGCATTTCCATATCGGTGACTTAGGGATGTTGTACGCTTTGACCTTTGGGTTGAATGTGAATGTTGGTCAAGCTATAATTGATGAGATAGCTATCAATCAGAAGGTTTACACGCGTAGCTTGATTGTCCCCCACTTGATTCATAGTTTGTGTATTGATGTCGGTGTGCCTGAGTATGGATCGGATCACAAACCGAAGAACCCGAGACCTATACAGAGAGAGAAAGTTAAGTCTTCGGGACGTTCTGAGGCGGAGGCACCACTTGAGCCCGGTTCGTCTTCCGCACCACCTCAAGCATCTTCCCTTCCACCTTTGACTCCCTCAGTCCGGATGCGGTTGAGTATGGCTAACAGTGTACGGAACTGGATGGAGGATATTCGGACTTCTCAGAACAATATTTTGTCCATTTTGCGGTGTATCAGTGAGGGCCGAATTCCGAGGGACGATCGAGTCTTCAACTCGAGCATTATAGATTACCATTATTCGGACGAGGTTGAGCAAGCCATTGCCGATGTTTTTGACGAATCTGAGTCGTCCTCGGATGAAGAGCAGCCTGACTCTCCTACGGGTGGAGCACCTCCGGCTGATGATTCTGCGGCACCGGGCCAGACCTGATCTTATTTTTCTGATTCTAGTTTTTGTTTTATCTTCGATGCGATGGTTGTATAATCTTGCTACTTTTCATTGCGTGATTCGTTGTACTTTTCATCTAGCTACTGTTTATTTTTCCCGATGAATCATGTAAGCCATAAGGCATCCGTACTTTCATTTGACTTTATTCTGCTTTCTATTTTCGAGGTATTGAATGTTTTATCTTTTCATATTACTCAATTTTGCTATATCCTTTCTTTTTGGTATAATCCCCCGTTTTCCCCGAGATTTTTCCGTGTTTGTCGAGTAGTGCAGGTATATTGTTAGCGGTATTGTCGAGCTCGCTTGTACATCGTATGGTTACGGGTTTTAATTGTCACTACGTAGGCTCCGGCCTGACCAACGATTCGCGTATCCGTTGCAATCAGCTAAGTCCTGTATCTTTTCTTTAATTCTGCACAACATGAGGACATGTTGATATTTAAGTGTGGGGGAGGGAATGATTTGATATGTACCTATACATTTTCTTAATTCATTACGAGTCTATGCAAAATGAGCTAGAATTTTCAAAATTTTCCGACATTTTGTTTTTTTTGTTTTGTCCCGAGTAGGCAATTCAATTCAATGTTCGTTATTTTTATAGTCATCCAAGCTATATATCATATGTTTGGTAAGTTAGTTGTTTCACCTGAGATCTATATTTCACGAGCCATAGTGAATGATGAGCTATAATATAAAGTTATACCCCTTCTGACGAGTGATTTCTGATTTTCTTGTAAGTCATGTGCTTAGTGCTACGTATATATCTTGAGATTTATGATAGTTTGTATTTAGATCCGAAGTATGATATACTGTGAATATCTAAGGTTTGAATGTGATAAGTAACACGTAACTTATTGTCAAAGGAAAAAGTTGTTGAAAAAGTTGAATTTTAAATGAATAAGTTGGGTGTGTCGGAAGCTGGTTGATGATTTGAGTGCGATGGGGTATACCACGTATGTCCTATACCACTATGATGACCAAAAGCTCACGACAGTCAGAAAAAGCTGCCTTATGATTGGAGTAAGGTAGGGTATATCTCGAATATCCTATTCTGCTATGACAGGGCAAGAGCTCATTCTGATGTGCGTTTAAAAGGTGAAGTAGTTAAATCAACGAATGAATTGTTATGAAATGGATATAAGACTAAGTTATCGTCTATCTTATCCCCAGTAGAAACTGATAGATATGCTGAAGGGATTATCCTCTGAGTATTTCAGAAAGGCCCTAGATATATTCGATCATTCTTTTCGGGATATTTTACGTTTGTAGGGTACATCTTATGAGTGTCATTTATTGCTAGTCTACGAAGGGGTATTAGCTAGTTTTGCTTTGAGTTTCTCAAGTTTGGATTTAGTGGAAGTTTTCTATGGCTTTGCACACACACCGGGGTGAACCTCTAAGTTATTGCATATGTGCTATATTGTCTGATGTGTCTGTTTTTTGTCTCGAGCCTTGATTTTGTCTTGTTTTGCTCGGGACGAGCAAAAGCTAAGTGTGGGGGAGTTGTTAAGGGTGAATTTATACGATTTATATTGATATATTTTATGATAATCTCCCTCATATTTGTATAAATTTGCATAAGAAACGAGTGTTTAATGGAATTATTGAGTAAATGAGGTTTTTAATGAGTTATTCGCAAAATTGGTTAATTTTGGTGTTTTAATTTTGATTTTATGGTTATTTGGATGATATTACGTTTTGCGATGTTTTAATGTGTTATAGGTACATGTTTGATGCTCAAATGATGATCAAAAAGAGATAAGAGTCGAATTACATTAATGATAGAAGAGATAATGATGATTTGGATCGAAGAAGAAGAGATAAGTATGGAAAAATCAAGATTAAGTCGATCCTGGATCAAGCGCCCGTAAGTTTGAATCAAGGTCCAGAGTGGACGAAGTGCTCAAGAAGTGGACGAGCGTCCAGGAGGAGAAATTTGGTTCAGGATGTTCAGATTTTTAGTGGACGAGCGTCCAATTTAACATAGGACGGGCGTCTGGTCCAGCTCGGCCCAATTCGAAGTTTGCACTGAAGGCTGGACGGGCGTTCGCCCATCCAGACGGGCGTCCTTCCACCGCCTCAGCACAGCCGACTTTGATATCTATAAATACAGCTGCGTTTTCCTCATTAAGGATACCAAATACACATTACTCAAAACCCTAATCCTAGGGGCGGCTTAGGCTGCGTTTTTACTGCTTTTCTTCGATTTATGCACTCTAAATTCTAGGCTAGTTTAGATAGTTTTATGCACTTTTATTCATCAATTCCAAGTTTCAAGAGGATGCTTAGAGGCTAAAGCCTTTTGAACGAGCGTTGTGAAGCCGTCCGATTCAACAATTCAGTTCCGTTCTTGATTATTTTGTGAGTTTTTAATATAAGTTGTTTCTTTTATCATGTTTATTATTGTTTATGCAATTTCATATCGAAAGATTGTTGCATGATTGATTGTTTATATTGATGAGAATCATCTAAACGTTAGATCACCATGATAAGGAATAGATCTTTGATCTAAGTAACGAAAGTTATTAGGTTAGATTTCTAGGTTAAAAATGTTTAAAGTTTACACCTTTGGATTAGAAAAAGCGTTAATCTTTAGATCGAAAGATAGAGATTTATAGACGAACTACCTAAGAAATTAGGGTTCATACTTTTGATTAGTTGAATCACAACTTGGTTAGAAATCACGAAATAATCTGAATTGGAATTGAATGTTGATAGGATAGGTGGATCAATTGCTCGTTTGTCCGTTATAACTTGATCAAATCCTTGAACTAGAATTGTTTAGCTTAGTTAATCTTTATTGCATATTAGGTTTAGATTTAGTTTAATTGGTTTGAAATTCATCTTTCCTGGCTTTAGATCTTATCTTCATCCAGCTTTCCTTATTGTTATCTTTCGCTTTTAGTTATTCCTGTTTAGTTTATTTGCTGTTTAGTTTTAGTAATCGTGACATAGATTAGTTAGAATAAAAACTAGAATTCACAATCGCCAGTTCCCCGTAAGATCGACCCGGTATTAACCTCTTTACTACGATCCTTGCACTTGAGGAATATCGGATTTATAAATTTATTACTTGTTATTTTTCATTGCATAAAATCCGAGACGCCAGTTCAAGCTTCTGGACGCCAGTTCAGGCTGGACCAACAACTTGATTTCTTCATCTTTATCCTTTCCTTCCTTCTCTATCCTTTATCAAATTCCAACTTTATCTCCTTTCTATCATATAATTCAAACTTGATCTTCATTTGATCATTCTTTGGGTCGAGAATATGCATCTACATGGCATCAAAAACATCGCAAAATGTAATAATATCCAAATCAATATAAAACCATCAATTTTACACATAAATCATACAATTTTGCAACTAACCCATTAAAAACATCACTTGCTCAATACTTCAATATAAAGCTCGATTTCTATGAAAAACATCCAGCTATGGGGGAAATTGACATAAAATATATCCTTATAAAACGTATAAAATCACCCTTAACAAAGAAGTCACGACTTAGGCGTAAATGAACCTAAGTATTCGATTCGATCCGGAGTATTCGCCTCGAAAAGCTCGATTCGGGCTCGCTTCGTGGGTTCAACTTCGAGCGAACCTTACAAATTAGATATTCGGTGGTCGAGGCCGAACATGTTCGCCTCGGATATCATAAATTCATATCTGATTCGAGCCGAACATGTTTTTAAAACCGAGCGAACATGTTCGATTTTTTTAAAACCCGCTTTGAGCCGAACATGTTCGAACGGTTCGACATGTTCGAGCCGAACCGAGCCGAGCTTTTTCCCCAAATACCAGACCAACCCGGAGCCGAATAATGAAAATATAAGGCTCGGCCATTTCGAGCCGAGCCGAGCCTATTCGAACACACCGAGCCGAGGCCGAACCCCGCCAGGGTTCGGTAGGGTTCGGCTCGTTTACAGGCCTAGTCACGACACTTAGGCGTTAGACATAGCGCGGTACGTGAGTTGATCTCTCACGGGGTGATATCGGTTGTTTTTGTGAGATCTCAAAGGAATTTAGCTGATCATTTGACGAAAGGATTAACTAAGGACTTATTACAAAATTCGGTTGTCGGGATGGGTCTACAACCCGTATAAGTTTCTGATGATAGGATACCCAATTTCCCTTTGGTACAATGCCTTAGGCTAAATTCAATGTGGAAGGCCTGTTATTAGGAACTTGAGCACATGTATTAATCCCGAAGGTATGTGCTATAAACCTATAGGGTTAGGTTGAAGTTTTATCTTCTTAATGAGTCTTTTAAAAGTGCTAATGCAGGTGCACGATAAATTAAAGATTCACCTATATGAGTATGAGGTATGGCCGCTTCAAGGAAAGTTGGGTTAGCTTTCTATATGCTCAAGAATGGATATGGACAAGGCCGGATTTCATTAAATGGTGTCAAGAATAATACTTTGGAGTAGTTTCAATTTGTGTGTATTGTTATGTACATGTATTCAAAATGTGTAAAGGGGTTCAATGCTTAGTCACACCCCAATACTCGAATATTTGCGTGTAATAGTACTAGGTGAAACTTCAATCTTTGTGATATTTCATTGAAGCATGAGTTGGTTTATATTATGACTGTTGTTTTTACTAAACCAAGGATTACACTTAAATGGGGGAGGAATGTTGGTGATATAAGTATAAGCACAAGCCATTAAGGTTATCGAGGTTTAGTGCAAAGATAATTATGCTCGTAACGCTATGATATAAGTACGGAGGTGCGGAGTGCACGCTTATATAAGTGTTTTACGAGTATACGGATGTAAAATGAGCAAGTAGAGTCCTTAAACGAGCTTACGAATGATAAAAACTCGGTTTGGAGAAAACAGTCCATAGGCGCACGTCCGTGGCCCTAAAACTGAATATTGGTGTCTCTTGGTCATTTTAAGTGGGTACAACCAAATGGAACCTTTTCATTTGGTGTCATCACTTAACAACGAATTCTTTGCTCTCTTTCAGACATCCAAGTGCTATATAAAGCAAGTTTACATTGTTGAAAAAGATAGAACATATGAAAGCATCTTTGTTTGTCATTTTTATATCTTAAAACTTCCAAAGTGCTCTTTAATCTCTTTTGTCTAGAGTTAAAGGTTTATTCTCAGTTTAGTATCTCACTTAAATATTCGTGAAACCTGGGACAAAGAATAAGGGTCGAATAATTTAAGAAGGGCAGCGATAATCGTGAAACTGTGAGGATCCAAATCTTCTATTTTTGCAGGAATTGTTTAGACATTGTTGATCATCTTTACACCCAAAATATTACAGTTCATCCCCTTACCTTTACCATTATACTCTTAACCCTTGTTGCTCAAAAAAACCATACCCACGCCCTTAACCCTACCCTCACAACCCTTACTAGCTCTACCCTACCTAACCCTACTCACCTGAACTACCTTTTACCTACCCTACTTACCATAACCACCCCCACCGCCCCTACCACCTCACGCCTCTTTCATACCTCACCACTCTTAATCACCATACACTCACACCCACCACCTACTACCACAAACCTATATCCACATTATCCATCACATATCATGTCACTTATTATGGAATCTCGTACCTTCTATTTTATCGCTTGTCAAACACATTAATGAAACGCCTCAATTACATTTCATTATATTACATTATTTTAATTTCATTACACTTCTATCCAAACTAGCTATTATTGTCTCCAATTATCTTTCATTTAACATTTAACCCCCACCCCTTAAAGAATATTTTCCTTGATAGATCTTGTGGACCATTCGGTATCCAAAGGCTGCCATTATAGCCAAGACGTACAAAATGTATGGTAATGTAAAAGTAATGTGTTATAATTTCCCTGATAATACCAATTTTAGCCCTGACAATAGGCGTGTCCGAAACTACAACCAGTCAAACAACATCTAGAGTCAATATTAACCCAAATTATATTTTTCATAAAGAAAGATTTTTCCTATTCAACAATCAGAGGCGGCGTCATTCACTGAGAAATGGGACACCTTACCCTCAAACCTAAAAAAAAAAATTATATGTATTTTTTTACACTATTTAAATTTTTTATACACTAATATATATTAATTGACCCGTTAATTTTTTTCAAAATTGATCATTGACCCATAATCATACTTGGATTTTTAAATTAATACTTATACATTTATAATATGATATGTCGTTCTCGATCCCCGACCTGTGTTGTATAATTCATGGAGCCGTCCCTGTCAACAATACTCTATAAGCTCTTAATTTGATTCCTTTGTTTGTTGAAGTTACTAACCTTATAGCAAGACAAAGAGGACAAATTATATTCAAGATGTTCATAGTCACCACATTTATTGACAGGAATATTTTGCATTTTCTTTGAAGGTTCTTTGAAATGCATTATTGCAAGAAATCAAGGGCATAAGTTAAAAAGGGAATCGTTTGGATTTTTGCTACAAAACTTTTACTTGTTAATTAAGCATCTCCACTTCAACTTAGTCAGTTGCATGCTTAAAGACAAAGTAATCTAGAACGTCAAATAAAACAATAAAACAAAGGGTATATTGCAGCGGCAAAATTAGCATACGTACCATACAATTCAACACTCCTTAGTTGTATTGCATCAACATGTCAAACTTTATTGGAAAAAGAAAAAAAAACAAAAAGGATATATACTTGTAAGTATCGTGCAAAAATTCGAAATACAAATAACGCCGAAGCAATATATTTCTGAAACAAATGCATACCATTCCTGTCACAACCACGAAGGAAGCTGTTATGACATGACCGTCAGGGATAAAAACGGATTGCAATAAACGAGAAAGCATAAATCACACAAGAAACAATAACACAGGTAACAGAGTTTGGGAAAATGATAATTGTATTGCTGTATACACCAAATATTTATACAACAGGAGTGTATTGCTACGTCGACGGCACCAAACCGCTGCCACCAGCCACTGTTACCACCAGTGGTGCCACCGCCCCTAATCCGGCCCACCATCAATGGAACCGGCAGGATCAATTGATCCTCAATGCTCTAATTGGCTCCTTATCCAGCTCTGTCCTTGGCTCGATTCATGCTCCAAACAGCTCCAGAGACGTGTGGACTGCTCTTAAGGATCTCTACGCCAAGCCGTCTCGAGGCCGCATCAAGCAAATCAAACAGACCATGAAACGCACTGTGAAAGGTAACATGACTATCATTGATTATCTGCAATTTATGCGCAACAAATCGAATGAATTAGCTCTTCTCGACAAACCCATGGACCCCGAAGGTCTAATTGATGTGATCCTGGACAATCTTGGTGATGAATATGCGGATTTGATTCGTGCTGTCCAAGCTCGTGACACTCTCATCACCATTGACGAGCTCCATGAGAAATTATTGAATTACGATGCTTCTCGTCACCGGGCTGCTCCTTCTATGCCTACTGCTATTGCTCATGCTACTATCCGGTCACCATCTCCGGCTCGATCTCCTCATATGACAGGTAGCACAGGTAATCCGGGCAATTCAGCCCGTCCCCCTACCAAACAATACCTTGGTAAATGTCAAATGTGCTGTGTGCAGGGACATAGTGCTCGTTTTTGTCCCCGTTTTCAGTTTACTCAGGTACAGGGCTCCAACGCTCCTCGTCCGCCACAACAATATTGGCGTTCAGCCCCTCCACAAGCCCATGTTGCCGCCAGCTCTGAACAGGTGTCTACTTCCCCGTGGCTTCTTGACAGTGGTGCATCACACCATGTCACCAATGATCTCCAAAATCTGTCCCTTCACTCACCTTACTCCTGTTCCGATGACTTAATGATTGGTGATGGTAGTCCCTTATCCGTTACTCATACCGGCTTAACTTCCCTTCCCCCCTCTCATTTAAATTTTTAACTTCGTGATGTCTTGTGTGTGCCAAACATTTCCCGTAATTTATTATCTATTTCTAAATTTTGTCAAACTAATCGTGTCTCTGTTGAATTTTTTCCGGACTCTTTTCGTGTTAAGGAGATTCCAACGGGTACATGCCTTCTGACGGGACCCGCTAAAGATGGCCTTTACACATGGCCCACCACTCCACTACTCGCATTTGCAGCCTTCACCGCCTCTAAAGATATTTGGCACTCTCGTCTTGGACACCCTGCCCTTTCTATTTTTCGTTCCATTAGTACTGTTGCGAATTTACCTTTTTCTAATAATGTGCTTTCAGAACATTGCAATGCTAAGTGTGAACAGATCAAAATAATATCAGAGAATCTTAACAGTATTATTTACAAATATTTCTAATAACAGGATTTAACGTGGTTTCCGGCAATGTGCCGACTAGTCCACGAACAGAAACGAGGAGATTATATTATCACCGGAGATTTTACAGACTCTGCAATTGCCTAAGGCAATTGCTTCCACTAATTTATTGCAAGTGTATAAGGTTACAACAGATGTGTATTTATAGTCACCAAACCCTAGACCTAGCCGCATAACTAAATACTAGCAGATTGACTAAAATACCTTAGATGTGAACTCAGCTCAGCTGACTCCACCAGACGTAACCTGCTGACTTTGCCCCTGCTGACTTTGCTCAGCTGACTTGCCATGCTGAGAGGTCAAGTCACTTTTTTTTTCTAACAATCTCCACATTGACTTGAACTCTCATTCAAAGTCAACCAGATTTCATAAACAGATGTACTTGTACCAGATGCATTCGTCAATGCCAAATGTACTGTACCAGATTCCTCCTCTTTCTTTCATACTTAACAACTTTGTAGTACTGGACACTTGTCGTTTAACACATGTTGCCGGCGTGTCGTGTATTTAAATTTTGAAACTAACCGTGTCTCAATGTCTATGTCATATGGTGCAACATGTATCTGTGTTTCATACAAATTTATCGCTAAAATCATTATTCTATCTTGAAAACGCTTATTAATTTATGAAAATCTATATTTACACCACGACGATTTTACCGGTACACCACATTTATCATGTATCACACCGAGCCAACCTTTTAAAAACCGAAAAGTCAATTCGAGTGTTATGCACATATATTGGGAGTAATTATTTTCATCTTAACGTTTCCAACACTACTAGTTCATCACACTGAATCGACATTTTAAAAGCCATTACTGGATTTTCATTTTTTTAAGAGGGGTTAACGCTCAATTCCATCAAATGCACTTGAAGTTTTAAAAGAGTTTTTTTTTTTTTTTTTTTTTTTTTTTTTTTTTTTTTTAATGGCACCAGATTGTTTTTTAATAACGTGTTGACCCTTTCTCCTGGTTAAAAATATCAACTCTTTGAGAATAGAAATGCAGCCACAACAACTTGACACCAGTAAATGTTTTTGGAAGTCAATTAGTGCAAGGTGCAGAAGGCCCATAGATCAAGCTCCCATCGGAAAAAAGAAAGATTGTAAGGATTCTCGTGGGCGATCGCGAACAAGATGGACAAGTTTCGGAAGTGTTTGCGGTTCGTTAGTTGTTCAACAGTAAAGAAGAGGGAAGAAGTATAGGAGGAGAAAGAAGAAACAGAGGAAATGGATTTGGAAGTTTTGGAAGTGTTTGACTCTTGTCTTGCAGAGCTCTCTTCACTTGAAGAAAGGCTACGTTTGATTTCAGAAAGTATCCCATGGTCTCATGATCAGATGATGGAAAATATTCGATCTTGTAAATCGGGCTTAAGATTCTTGAAGCTGTTCTTCTGGTCCCTTTCCAAATTGGATGATACTGATGCAGAAATCAGGCATATTCTAATACCTGTAAACCGTACTCGTAAAGTTATGTGGGGAATATCAACATATCAACATTTTGTTTTTTCCCCTTCGGAAATCACAAAACATGAAATCAAAAGCAGAATATGGATTCTGGATCTGCAATACAGAATACAGAATTGTAAGCAAAAATTTGAAGAACCGTGTGAACTTCTATTACGGTACTCATTGACATGCAATCCTCTTATGAATGTACTTTGATCTGTGGAATTTTCGGATGATATTCTCCGAACACAAGGATCTATACAAGTTCAAAACTGATGATGAAATTCTTTTGTTCAACAATCAAATCGCAACCCTCAAGAAGAAGGTAACATTGTTGCATAATCTCTTTAATCTCGCTCCTGTTCGATGGGGGGATTCCAAGGAAGAAAAAATGTCGGACAACATTGTTGTTCATGTTCTTGCTCAATATTCAGCAAGCCTAGTATTTATGTATTGGGTGAAAGCAGTAGATGAAGAAATGACAACACAACTGAATGTTTTGTTGTTTCTTATCTTTGGCAAAGAAGATGCAGACCATGCGTCCCCCATCTTTAAGGCCGTTTACATTAGATTCTTAGAGGAAATGAAGTTGAGAGGATTAGACTCTCTTCTTTTGGGACAGATTATTCCAGTCCTCCTTGACCTTCTCCTCGAGAATCTAGTGGGTATTTTGAAGGACGATTTTTTAATTCTTCAAGAATCTTTAACGTTTGTTATATCATTTTTAGCTGAACCACATGATGAGCATGGAGAGGATGAAGATTCGATGATGATAATAACCGCAGAAATTGAGTTTCTTGTCAAAGAGGATTTGCATCTTGTTCTCTCTGTTGATGACATGAATGGTAATTTCTCCGAGGCAAACACACATTTAAGTGACTTTCTGAGGAAGGTTGAACTAGTAAAAGGCAAGATTCTACACGCTATGACCGTATCTGGGATTCATTTTCGTATGATTTCCCAAAGACCAACGGTCTAGGATTTTTCGCCTTCCTCTTTACGAATATTGGGTTCTTGAAGGAGAAGGCGAAAAGGAGATCCCCATTTTATCCCTTTTGCAAAGAATTTAATTATCAAAATTGAGGAGGAACTAATGTCTTTGAGGCCTTATCTCGATGATCTTTTTGAACGGCAAAAAGAGCAGAAAGAACTGAAGGATATTTGGTTAAAAGTTATTGATTTGGCATACCAAACAGAGTATGCCATCAATTCGTGTTCAGTAACTGGCTATCCATTATGGTATAATATGGCACGTCTTATGGAGGTCCTAGACGAAATTAAGGATATTAACAACAAGCTTAAGAAGATTGAAGGTAGGAAGACGCATGATGGTGCAATCCTCCATTGTTCAGCAGTTGCTCAAAATAGAGTCCTAGAAGGTCCCTGGGCTTCGGGTTTCAATGAAGTGATGGTGGGTTTGAAGGAGGAAGTAGACATGATAGTTGAAAATCTTGTAAATGGATCTAAGAATCTTGACATTGTTGCTATTGTTGGTATGCCTGGCCTAGGGAAGACTACCATGGCTAACAAGGTTTGCAATGCCCCTGCCGTTAGGAATCTCTTTCACGTGTTCGCTTATAGTATCGTTTCCCAAGTTCACAATTCTAGAAGGATATTGCTTGATATTCTTGGTGATATTAAGGGAAAGGATGACAAAATGTATGATATGAAGGAAGAAGAGTTAGCTGACGTGCTCCGTAAGTGTCTCTTAGGCAAAAGGTACCTAATTATAATGGACGATATTTGGGACGTCAAGTCCTGGGACGAAGTTAAAAACTCACTTCCGAATAACCAAAATGGAAGTAGAGTTATATTCACAACACGTATTCAGAATGTTGCTTTACAAGCCAAAAAAGATTGTATCCTTCATCACCTACGTTTTTTGTCTGATGCAGAAAGTTGGGAGTTGTTGCGAAAGAAGACATTCAGTGGAGAAGGTTGCCCACCAACTTTTTTAGAGGTTGGGAAGATGATTGCAAAGAATTGCAAAGGCCTTCCTTTGACAATTGTTTTAACCGCAGGTCTTCTTAGAACTGAAATAAGTCTAAGTTGGTGGAATAAAATTTTTGAAACAACAAGTTCCTATGTTTTAACGGAAGATTGTATGAGCGTGTTAGAATTGAGTTATCAACATTTACCAGAGCATCTGAAGCCATGCTTTCTCTATTTTGGAGCATTTGTAGAAGATACATTAATTCGTGTGAATAAGTTGACGTTGCTATGGATCATTGAGGATTTGTGCGAGAATTCCAAACGGGAAAACTTGAAAAATGTGGCAAAAGAGTACTTAAGTGATCTAGTTGTCAGAAGCCTTGTGATTGCTAATGAGAGAAGTTCATACGGTGGGATAAAAGGTATCCGGATTCATGATCTAGTGCATGAATTCTCACAAAGAAAGGCTCAAGAGGAGAACATTTTCCAATTAATGGTCAATAATGAGGCTTCTAATTCATCAAGTTCCACTTTACGTAATCCATATCGTGTTTGCATCCCTATGAAAGGGAAATATGTCAGTGATGCTACAGATATATGTCCAAATATCCACTCTCTGCTCTTTAACGGTACATGGGAAATTCGTCGTCATGACCGTTATGATCTTAGCAACTTGAAACTTGTTCAAGTGATGGATATAAAAGAGTTAGATTGCGATGATAGTTTTATAAGAGAGATTCGTTCAGTAGTTCATCTGAGATTTATGTCGATTTCATGGTCGTTTACACGTGATTTTTCTAAAATTACTCTAAACGATTTCATATCCAATCGCTGGAATCTGGAAATTCTGATTCTTAGGGGACCCGATTTTGAAAAATTGCCCGAAGCTTTTTGGAACTTGACAAGGCTTAGGCATGTATGTGTCGATCAGTGTTCCCTAAGTAATTCGGGTGTCAAAAAACGTGAAGCATACCCCCATTCCCACCTCCAAATGGCTAACTTGGAAAGCTTTTCAACATTACTTGTCTCCTCAACAGAAGATTTAGAAGTCTTTCTACAAAGGTCACCTTCTCTTCGAAAACTGAGCTTCCATTGCACTAGATATGCAGAGAGTATACATTTTCCAAAACTGGACTCTCTTAGTAAACTTGAGTCGCTGAAGGTTGAATCTGTGGGAGAGGCATGTTTACGTTCGTTTAACTTTCTTTCATCTCTCAAGAAACTATCATTAACAGACTGCCATTTAGACTGGAGATATTTACCAGTGATTAGTAACATGCCATGTCTCGAGGTTTTGAAGCTACTATATAATTCCTTTGATGGGCCTAAGTGGGACATGGAAGATACAGAATTCCCAAAGCTTAAGTTTTTGAAACTGCGGGGTTTAAATTTGGCTGAATGGATTGCGTATGTAGAGTCTTTTCCTAGCCTGGAGGTACTTATCGTGGATGATTGCTATGAGCTGAATAGAATACCACCCTGTTTTGGAGAAATGCTTACCTTGAAGAGGATTGAAGTCCATACATCACATGCAGTTTATGCATCACAAAAAGCTGTTGCTTCTTCAGTTGTTGAAATACAGGAATCGCAAAAAGACTTTGGAAATGAGGAGCTTCAAGTTATTATTCCGGGGCAGTATGATCAAATATAATAAGGTACTCAACTCCATTCTCTTGATTGATTGATTGCACATAATATGCTTTTCTACTCAGTCATTGAAGTATCAAATTTCCTCAAATTCATGTCATTGAAGTTTTCAGATAGTGTCATGAAACTTCATCTTTTTTGTTTATTGGCATATTATTTGAGTCAGATGAAGTAATGAAGATGATCCCAAATAAATTGGTCTTTTTTTTTCCCCCTAATTGTTTAATGCAAAATCTGCATATATTTTAGGCAAACATTCTGATTTTCATTGCTGTTTTCTGTAATTCACTAGATTCTCAGTCATATGATTTGCAAATTCATATACTACTACTACTTGTGCAATCATGATTGAATACAACAGTAATTATTTCAGCTCCTGCCTTTTTGTTGTTTGGATATAATTGTGTTTTCTCTTGTAATTTTTTCAGGGACTTGGACGGCATATGTGGGAATTTTGGGACTTTAAGAGGTGCAATATTTATTTTTTTTTGCCAAGAAATATGCCACAGCCAAAATTAATGTAAAGATTTTAATATTTTTCAATGAGACCTTTCAATTGTATTGCAAAAGGTTGTTATCATTGTTTTGTTTTGTCGTCTTTTCATATTTTTACTTTGATTTTTGTTTTTTTCTTTCTTTGGGTTGGTCATATATGTATGTGATTTTGATTTTGATTTTGATCTTTGGAGGCTTTAATTTCTTTTGGATGTCAAAAGCGTGAAGCATATCCCCAAATGGTTAATTTGGAAAGCTTTTCATCACCAAATATCTCCTCTACAAAAGCTTTAAAAGACCTTCTACGAAGGTCACCTTCTCTTCGAAAACTGAGCTTCCATTATTATTTCGCAAAAGATGAGTCAGAAGGATTTTCGTTTTCCAAAACTGGACTCCCTACGTAAACTTGAGTCGTTGAAGGTTTCATGTGTGAGTTCGGAGCTAAGTTTACGTCCGTTTAGCTTTCCTTAAACTCTTAGGAAACTGTCATTTTCAGGTGGCTTCCTACCTTGGATGTATTTACAAACGATCAATAAAATGCCATGTCTTGAAGTTCTGAAGCTACTACGTGGTGCCTTTATTGGGCTTGAATGGGACATGGAAGATACAGTATTCCCAATGCTTAAGTTCTTGAGACTGGAGTTCTTAGATTTGCAAGAATGGATTGCGTATGGCGAATCTTTTCCTAGCCTGGAGGTACTTATCGTGGATGAATGCTATCACCTGGATACAATACCACCCTGTGTTGGAGAAATGGCTACCTTGAAGAGGATTGAAGTTTTTGCATCACCCAATGCTACTACTTCAGTCTTAGAAATACAGGAAGCACAAATTAACTATGGAAATGAGGACCTTGAAGTTATTCTTCTGAAAACTGTAAATCGTGACCCTCAAATCTCATGAAACTACTTCTCTTTTTCGTAGAGACTTGTTCCATTCGAATTTTATTTATATCGAGAATGCAAGAATATTGCTACGACAACTGATGCCTACTGTCTTCATTTTCAAATGGACAAGGTGCTAATTATGAGATAACCATAATTTGAAAAGTAAGTTGTGTTTTCATCTACACTTTTTTCTCATCTTAATTTTGCACCTTTTGCAATCTTTACGAGATTAAACTCGTCCTTCGGTATGAATTATCAGATGCATTGTGGAAAAGCAAGGGGAATTTCATGGAGAATTTTAAGAGAGTATGTATGATGAATACTAAACCGTGGCCGTCAAATCTCATGTAAGCATTTCTCTTTCGATTTATTTGATGTGTTTGTTGTTATTATTGGATCATCATGCTTACTGATTGCCTTTTTTTTTCCGGGACTAAAACCCGTAAAAGATCAAAATTTCAATTTGTACATAACGTGAGGGAACACCGAACACCCCTTGTATTCTTAGCTACAAGAGCCCTTTAAATCCTCTGCAGGAGTATCTCAATCATGAAAAGCCGGCTTGTCTGCCACTTGATTCTCTTCTTTAAACACATGCTGTGTTTGGATATATTTCACAATCTTGTTTTTTTGTAGAATTAAGGCCAAAATGTCTTGCATATGATATATGTTGTTCACTTAAAACTGATAATTCTGATGAATTTCGTTTAGGCAACAATG
Organism: Gentiana macrophylla; assembly: GCA_026214975.1. Taxonomy (NCBI): domain Eukaryota; kingdom Viridiplantae; phylum Streptophyta; class Magnoliopsida; order Gentianales; family Gentianaceae; genus Gentiana; species Gentiana macrophylla. Next base: position 266,190 of record JAOBSW010001199.1, on the reverse strand, counting down.
AACATGAACATCTCTCAGCTGTGTAATGTACTGCAGGCTGGCATCTTTTGATTGTCGAAAACAACTGGTAATTGCAATGGATGCTGCTGCTGTATTTGGCATGGAGTATGATATTGCTCGATATTCTTGGTGATATCAGAAGCCAGGATGACAAAATGTATGATATGATGGAGGAGGATTTGGCTGACATGCTCCGTAAGTGTTTTAATTGCAGGTCTCATTTCTAGGACCGAAAGAAGTCTAAGTTGGTGGAATAAAATTTCTGAAACAATAGGTTCTTATTGTAGGAATTCAGACAAGAAATGAGGAGAAAAAGAGAGTTTATTGACTGAATAATACTTAATAATAGTATTACAAGAGAAGAGACCTTTATATAGGACTGAGACAGTCCCAAAAGGTCACCAACGGCTCTGTACACGGTCACAAGTACAGTAAAAGCAGCCCCACTTGTTCTGGTATTAACCAATTGAACAAGGGGGAAAAAGACAGAAAAAAAGGCCTAAACAGGGATTAAAAAATAACAAGAACCACTAAATAAAATAGGACACTAATTTCAACACCCCTCCTCAAGGTTGGTTGTGTATAAAGATGAACAACCAAGCTTGCCATTAATGTGTAAAAATTGAGCAATAGAGGTCCCTTTGGTGAAGATATCAGCCATTTGATCTTGAGAAGGAACAAAGGAAATCTGAATTTCTTTGTTCTCAACCTTTTCCTTGATGAAATGCCTGTCAATATCAACATGTTTAGATTTGTCATGATGAATAGGGTTTTCTGACATGTTGATAGCTGATTTGTTGTCACAGAACAGTTGTGTAGGGAGATTGGTGGTGGCCTGAATTTCATTTAGAACCTTCCTTAACCACATGCCTTCACAGATCCCAAAAGATAGAGCCCTAAGTTCACCTCTCTCAGACCAGCTTCTAGCCACAACAGTCGCTTTACTTCTTCTCCAAGTAGTTAGATTGCCCCAAATATAAGAGCAATACCCAGTTGTAGATCTTCTATCTACTATAGAGCTGGCCCAATCTGCATCAGTGTAGATATGCAGTTCTCTGCTTTCATTTTTAGTGAATAGAAGACCTTGATCAGAAGTCCCTTTTAGGTATCTCAGAGTTCTGTCCACAACTTGAAGATGTTCTTCACAAGGTTTGTGCATGAACTGGCTTACAAGACTGACAGCAAAGCATATGTCAGGTCTTGTGTGTGAAAGATAGATGAGTTTCCCCACTAATCTTTGATATCTCCCAACATCAACATAATTTTTGGAGCCTTCTTTAGTGAACTTCAGATTGGGCTCTATGGGAGAGGAAGCAGGTTTGCAATTTGCCATCCCAGTTTCTTCAAGAAGATCCAAGATGTATCTTCTTTGAGATATATGAATGCCAGCCGCAGTTCTAGATATCTCCATGCCAAGGAAGTATTTCAACTGGCCTAGATCTTTGACTTCAAAATCCCTAGCAAGGGATAGCTTAAGAAGTTGTATTTCATTCAAATCATCACCAGTGATGATTATATCATCAACATATACAATAAGAATCACTCTTTTGCCATTATCAGTGAATTTGGTGAACATTGTATGATCTGAATGGCATTGGTGATAGCCATAATTTTTTACAGATTTAGTAAATCTGCCAAACCATGCCCTGTGGGACCTGTTTTAGTCCATAAAGGGCCTTTTAAGTTTACACACCGATTTCCTTGTTCAGGGGTTGCATACCCAGGAGGAATCTTCATGTAAACTTCCTCCTCAAAGTTCTCCATTTAAGAATGCATTCTTGACATCTAATTGGAAAAGAGGCCAATCAAGATTTGTAGCAATAGACAAAAGTACTCTGATAGTATTTAGTTTAGCAACAGGGGCAAAAGTCTCCTGGTAGTCTATACCATAGGTTTGAGTAAACCCTCTGGCAACTAATCTTGCCTTATGTCGGCTAATAGACCCATCAGAGTTATACTTGTTAGTGAAAAGCCACCTACAACCCACCACCTTTTTTCCCTTAGGAAGATAAGTGATGTCCCAGGTATTATTGTTAATAAGTGCCCCAATTTCATCATCAACAGCTTGTTTCCATTCAGGTTTTGACAGAGCTTCCTGAATGGTGCAAGGTACAAACTGACTATTAAGGTTATTCATGAGGGATTGATATGCCTCAGAAAGGTTATACAAGGGAACTTTAGTGCAAGCCCTTGTTCCTTTCCTTAGGGCAATGGGTCTATCATCATGAGTATCATCATAAGCATCATCATGAGGGATTTCATGACTGTCAGGGCTGTGATGTTCATTTTCCAGATTATTAGGAGAAATGGATCTTTCTGGTCTCCTATGTTTTCTGGAATAAACCAGTTCCATAGGAGGTCTGTCACATTGGGATCCTTTCTCAGGACCAAAAGGGTAATCAGTGATCCTCTTGTCAGAGGTACTTTGATCCCCTGCATTAGGGTCCTGATTTTCATATTCTTCATGAGGCTCAGTTTCTGTAGGAGGATCAAGGGGAGATTGTAGGTTCCATCCTTGAGAGGAATCCAAATATTCACCTTCAGACTCATAATAGGGCTTAGATTCAAGGAAAGTCACATCCATTGTGTTATAGAACTTCCTAGTAGAAGGACAATAACACTTATACCCTCTTTGTCTAGGAGAGTACCCAATCAGGATGCCCTTGATAGCCTTTGGATCAAGTTTGTTTCTGTGGTGGTTGTGAATAAACACAGTGCATCCAAATATCTTAGGATTAAGATTTTGAGTGAACTGACAGTTAGGATATATATCTTTAAACACACCAATAGGTGTTTTGAACTGAAGAACTCTTGAAGGCATTCTGTTGATGAGGTAAGTGGTTGTTAAGACAGCTTCTCCCCATAGAAACTTAGGGACATTCATAGCAAACATAAGAGCTCTAGCAGTGTCAAGTAAGTGCCTGTTTTTCCTCTCAGCAATACCATTTTGCTGAGGGGTATCAACACAGGAACTTATATGAACAATGCCTTTTTCTCTCATGAATGTTCCAAGGGCTGTTTCAAAGTATTCTGACCCATTGTCAGACTTTAAGACTTTGATTTCAGTTTCAAATTGAGTATGAACCATGTGATAGAAATTTCTAAATATCATACCAGCTTCAGACTTATCTTTCATCAGAAAAACCCATGTAAGCCTAGTGTGATCATCAATAAAAGTGATGAACCACCTAGTACCGATGATATTTTTAGCCTTTGAAGGTCCCCAAATATCACTATGTACCAAAGTTAAAAGGCTTAGATGGTTGATAACTTTTCGAGGAAAGTTAGTTCTGGACTCTGCTTTGCAAGGCAACAAATTTCACACACAAAATCGTGAGGCTTTTTATTAACAAACAGATCAGAATTAATTTTTCAAGTACACAAAATTTGGATGTCCAAGTCTATAAAGCCATAGCATTACATTTTCACTATTAGTACTAGAACCAAGACAGCTAGATGCTTCCTTTTCTGTATTGCCATTCATGAGATATAGACCAGAATTGGTCTTAGCACTGCCAATCATCTTCCCAGTTTTGGAGTCCTGAAAGTTACAGGATGGATGTGGAGGAAAAATTTAGCACCATATATTGTCTTTGTTGTGCTAATCTGTTCACAGAGATCGATTGCATGACTGACTTTGGAACAAAGAGTACTCCCTTGAGACATATGCCCTTTATGTTGATAGTTCCCATACCCTCTACTTTAGAGGTGGAACCATCAGCAATTCTGACATATCTCCCTTGTGTACAAGGGTGAATAGAGGAGAAAAGAGTTCTGTCCCCAGTCATGTGTTCAGAAGCACCAGAATCAATGATCCATTGGTCCTGAACATGAGATTTAAAAGTTTGAGAAATGATACATGTCTGTGCTATAGAAGCTGAGGATACAACAGACTGATTTCCAGAGCTGGAACTGGATTGAAAGAGTCTTTTTAAGGCCTCCATCTGTTCCTGAGTGAAGACATCTTTCTGGATAGACAGATTAGCTTGAGATTCCCTTCCATTTCCAGCTTTAGGTTCCAGTCTGCTGGTTTTCCATGAAGTTTCCAGCATGTATCTTTGATGTGACCTGGCTTCTTCCAATGATCACACCAAGCCCTTTCTTTCTTTCCTTTAGAGGGTTGAAGAGACTGAGAAGCAAGAGCAGAGGGTTGGAGAGGCTGAGAGTTTTGCTGAGGAATTTGAGGCACAACAGCAGCATGAGTGCTGCCCAACATAAGTTTCCGCCTGCTTTCTTCATGTTTGACCTCAGCAAAAGCAGCTTTTAAGTTGGGAAGAGGGGATTTGCCAAGAACTCTTCCCCTAACATCATCCAAATCTTGATTGAGCCCCATAAGAAAAGTAAACACGAGTCATAGAACCAATAAGCCATGACATGATGATATTGTTGTCTGCCTTCCACTGTCTGTAGTTAGGATCATCTTCTTTTGGTTGAGGAACATCACCAGTTAGATGTCCTTCTTTACTCCTTCCAGACACATACATCAGCAGTGACCTAGACCACAAATGATAGTTATTACCATCGAATTTGTAACTAGTGAGAAGATGACTGTTAGTTTCACTCCCTCCTTGAATGAGATTTGATCCCTCAGAGAGTGGAACAACATCAGAGGAGGTAGATCTATCAACAGAAGACATTTTCTGGTTTTTGAAGAAAACTCAGAAAATTTCGAATTTGAGTGATTTTGGATCAATGCTCCGATACCATGTAGGAATTCAGACAAGAAATGAGGAGAAAAAGAGAGTTTATTGACTGAATAATACTTAATAATAGTATTACAAGAGAAGAGACCTTTATATAGGGTCGAGACAAATTCCCAAAAGGTCACTAACGGCTCTCAGATGATGAAACCAACGGTCACAAGTACAAGAAAGCACCCCCACTTGTTCGGTATTAACCAATTGAACAAGGGGGAAAAAGACAGAAAAAAAGGCCTAAACAGGGATTAAAAAATAACAAGAACCACTAAATAAAATAGGACACTAATTTCAACACTTATGTTTCTACGGAAGGTCGTATGGACGTGTTAGAATTAAGTTACCAGCATTTGCCAGAGCATCTAAAGCCATGCTTTCTGTATCTTGGAGCATTTGTAGAAGATACATCAATTCGTGTGAATAAGTTGATGCTTTGCTATGGATAGCAAAAGGATTTGTGCGAGAATTCCAACATGGAAAACTTAGAAAAAGTGGCAAAAGAGTACTTATGTGATCTAGTTGATAGAAGCCTTGTGATTGCTTACGAGAGAAGTTCTACGGTGGGATCAAAATTGTCGGATTCATGGTTTAGTGCATGAATTTTGTCAAATAAAGGCTCCAGAGGAGAACTTTTTTGAATTAATGGACAAATATGAGGCTTCTAATCCATATCGTGTTTGCATCTATCCATACGAAAGGGAAAGATCTCGGTGATGCTACTGTAAATATGCCCAAATAGCCACTCTCTACTCAATAGTTGTAGGACTTATCGTAATGACTATCAATATGTTAGCAACTTGAAACTTGTTCAAGTTATGGATTTGAAACAAATTGGACCGGGAGACATGGGATTCATGTTTTATCAAAGAGATAACTTCACTAGTTCATCCGAGATTTGTAGCAACTTCATTTCGTCTCATAAGCCGTAACAAAGTTCCGTCGTCTATTTCCAATCTTTGGAATCTGAAAATTCTGATTCTTACGGTTACCCTAGGATACTTGGAGTTGCCCGAAACTATTTGGAACATGACAAGGCATAGGCACGTGGATGTTAATGGATGCTGCCTAAGTAGTTTGGGTATCAAAAATCGTGAAGCATACCCCCACCCCCAAATGGTTAACTTGGAAAGCTTTTCATCACCAAATATCTCCTCACCATAAGAGTTAAAAGACCTTCTACAAAGGTCACCACACTACAACAAAAATGACTTTTTGCGGCGTGTAAAATGGCTATTGGCAGCGCACATTGCGCGCTGCACAATTCAAAGCCGCTAAAAGTACAAGGCTTTCTGCGGCATATAGTTGCACGCTGCTAATGCTATTATTGGCAGCTTCCTCTGCACGCTGCCCTTGGTGTTATTTTTATCTTACTTTGTGTGCCGCTAAAAGAGCAAGGTAATCTGCAGCATGCCATCGTGTACTGCCGATTCTATTATTGGCAAGATACATTGTGTGCTGCTAAAACAAAGGATATATTAAAGACGACATGCATAAGCGTGCAGCAAAAATTGATATTAATGGCAACATATATAAGCACGTTGTGAATACCTTTTTCTTTAATAAAAAAATTAATGTTTACCCAATACAAGCACTTATGCTCATCTATAAAAAATCAAAACCATTTTCATTGTTCAATACCAGTACACAAAATCTTTTCAATACAACACAATTAAATACCAAACCAATTAATTCAATACACAAGAATAGAAATACTAAATCCAACATAGAATAAAGAACTATGTGAATACAACAAAAAAAAGAAATTTTTTCCATTTTGCCTCCGTAAAACATACCATGTTCATCACCAGTTGAAGTGTTGTCCACCCATGAGGACCATCTCCTTTCCGACATTGACTTGTAACGTTTCTAAAATTAAGAAAACAAAAACAATATTAGTCTTTGATTTGCGATCCAACTTTACGTGCATCATGGTTAATACATAAGTAATTAAAAGGTATGTTTTCCAATGTGTTCCGAAAAAAACCTTCTTAAGTATGGATGACCTTCAAAGATACATTTATGTTTTTGTTTCCAATAATAATATAAGATAGAAATGGTAGTCAATGATGTATGTTTTCATCTATAATAATATTAATCCAATATATAGTCATCACACGAAACAAAATGCAACATATGACATTAACATCATCCAAAAAATAACATTTCTAAGAGTAAACTAACAGAAACATTCACAGCAAAAATGTGGGATAGAAAAGATTAAAAATGAACGCATCATAATGAACATAAATTGAACTACACCAGCAAAAATGCAGATTTGAACACTACTGAAACATTTATAAAGCTGATACACAATAATGACAAAAGAACCCGTAAAAAAGGGACAAAGGAGGGGGAAAACTAACAACCTCTAAAAAAAGTACAGTTCAATCAACCCATCAACCCTCTATCATAATCATACATAGCAATATTACATGTGGCATTAAAATTAGAAATTTAAGGAGGAACCATTAACATATAGTGTTATTCCTTTTTGAAATTATTAATGCGTAATAATACAGCGCCAAGCCACAGAAACCTTAATTTCCTCACATACCATGAAATGATTAAGACAAAATGTGGTTTATATTTTCGAACAATTCCATACCATACATAGATACATTTACCTCCCACAATTTAAAATTGTCCTTAGTGCAGTATCCATACAATCATTGCAATTTATACTTCAAAAGAGAAAACTAACCTAAAAGCTTATTGCTTTTAGCCTTGAGCATAAATCCCCTGCAACAGAACCAAAAAAAAGTTTACAAATAAATTCTCTTTACAACACCGAAATGATAAAGGAACATAACAATACAAGAAGCAACAAATACAAGATAATGAAATAAGTAAGGCAAACAATCAAACAAAGAGGCAAAAACCGAACAAAGTAAACATGTAATTCATATAAGCTCTCCTAAAAAGGATCCAAAATTCAGCAGCTCATGTGTACATAAAAATAGTGTAGCAGAGAAGTCAAGTGACCCAACAGTTTTGTTGAAGTTGAAAAATGCTTCAGAGAGAATCCAACCATTACCAACCCACATCATCCAAGCACGACAATGTGGTAAAGAGGCAACTGGGCAGAAAAAGCATTAGGTATTCTATCTATATTTTTTCTTATAAAATGTAATGTAGGTGTCACGACAAGCCCAAAACTAGTGGGAGAAAAATGATGAACCTCGTGATACAGACTCTGATTGAGTACACATAATATCCTTAACCGTTTTTCGACTTGAAATGATCCATAAACTTAGTATAATTAGGACATTAAGCATTGAATCCCTAAATTGCTCAATATTATTTGAACGGAGAGAAAGTGTCCGCTCTACATAATTGATGAATCCGTCAATAAGAACAGAGTTAATTAAAAAAACCAAGAAATTCCAGACCATGCCATAAGAAAGATGTAAAACGCGAGCCCCGACTGGATTACTGAGCTTGCTAGACATCATAAGTATAGCTCAGTATCATCGAATGCTATTGGCACAACCATTTTCTTATGGAACTAGCATTTCTTTTTTATAAAAAGCAACAGAACAAACACATTATTACGAAGCTCACCAATAACTTTCTGGAAGCATCCATGCCTGCAGTAGCCAATCCACAATGTAGATACATCAACCAATAAATAGAAATGGTTGAATCTTCACAACTAGATCTGCCATTAGTAAACCCCTCAATGATTCAAAGCTTCACAAATCTAGATTCCACATATTTCCCAACCTGTAAGAAAATCTTATTAGTAGGGTAACACAAACCAGATTCAATTAGTTGTGTCTTAATGCGATACCAGAAATTTGATAATCTAGCCTGATTTTAAATCCAATATATCACAACTAAATCCATTAGCTAGCATGAACTATAACTTATAATCAAAGATAAATTAGGCTCTATAATATCAAGGAGATATACGTTTTGAAAACAACACATCATTAAGATTTGTTATTGCAGGAAACCAATTCACATTCATTACTATCAAACCACAAAACCCAAATAACTAAAGAGAAAAATATTTGCCACAACATTAGGAATTATTCTAGTCAAGCTTGTAAAATACAGGCGAACAAAGTAAGACAAAAGAACATAGAGTACCTCTGAGTAGTATGGATGTGGTAAATGTTGCGAGTGCGCACTAAACTCCACAAAAGATATAAAAACACCTTCGCCATCCTCACTGAAATCAAAGTATTTGACATCGAGGAAGTTGCTAACGCAATGGAAGGCTTGTGAAATTTTTGGATTTGTAGTACCATCCTAAAAGAACAGTTAATTTAAGATAAGAATAAAAAATTTCTCATGGTTTCTCATCAGCAATACAGTTTTTATTATTTTTCAATGTCAAACCTGATTGTGGAGCTCTGCTCCTCCATAGAACTCTCTTTTCGTCCGGCATCTCTGCTGCCCCATTAGGGCGCTAACCTCTCCTCCTATTCGCCAATGGAAGCATCAACTAAAGAGCCGAACCTACTAAACCCTAGAGTAGATAATGGAAATCGATAGAAAAGTCCATGGTGGTGCTCCCTCCTCACCAAACGCTTAGGATTGATAATGGAAAATGAGAACATGAACGAAAAAATGAAATTGATCGATTTACCTGGAAATTCTTTTGACAGATCTGGAAATCGATCAATTCTCCTTGACAACCCAATTCCATCAGAGAGCAGCAAGGACGAAGAGCGGCCAAGATGTAGAGCTCAGTCGATGATTTGAAAGACTGGGCAATTTTGTTTATGGTTTTGAGGAAGAGGAAATTTATTTCGAGTTTAGCGGGTGTTTATTTTACTTTCTAAATCGCGGGAGAACGAAAAAATTGATGGAAATATAGGGTAACACAGTGACGGCGTCTACAATCCTGCTGCTAATAGTTTTATTTACGCAGCGAGAAAAGGCGAACCGCAAAACCTCCCATCCACAGCATATTTTTCACACACGCTACAATTAGTTATCAATATCAATTATCAGCAGCGTGAGTAAAAAAGTACGCTGTAAATTCTATTATTCGCAGCATGTTTCAATGCACGCTGCTAAATCTACGCTGCCAAAAGTCATTTTTCTTGTAGTGCCATCTCTTCGAAAACTGGGCTTTGAAAACTATATTGATAGAAAGAGTTTTCATTTTCTGAAACTGGACTCTCTTAGTAAACTTGAGTCACTGAGGGTTTCCACAGTGGAAGAGCGATGGTTAATTTCATTTAACTATCTTTCAGCTCTTAAGAAACTATCATTATCAAAGGGCGGCCTAGACTGGAGTTATATACCAGAGATCAGTAAAATGCCTTGTCTAGAGGTACTGAAGCTACTAGATGATGCCTTTTATGGGTTTAAGTGGGACATGGAAGACACAGAATTCCCAAAGCTTAAGTTTTTGAAACTGCAGGAATTAGATTTGGCTGAATGGATTGCGTACGGCGAGTCTTTTCCTAGCCTGAAGGTACTTATCGTGAGTAGATGCTATCACCTGAATAAAATACCACCCAGTTTTGGAGAAGTGCTTACCTTGAAGAGGATCGAAGTTAATGGATCACACGAAACTGCTACTTCAGTTGTTGAAATTCAGGAAGCGCAAAAAGATTTTGGAAATGAAGAGCTTCAAGTTATTGTTTTGGACAATAATGAAAATTAAGTTGTGTTCTTCACATCTCATGCAAGTAATTCTCTTTCACTTTCTGCTTCTCTGGCCATATGCTTAATTTGAAAGTAGACAGATTGCCTATCCGGGCTAGCTTTTTCTCGTATCTTTCGCCATTTTTTTTTTTTTTGGTGGGAACATCACAATATTTTGATAAACAAAAGTGATCTCGTTACATCTTTTGCTTTTGGAACAATTCAAGTGTAGTGTTCGATATATTTTCTTTTCAGCATGTTTGTTTTTCTCTTACACAAATGAACACGAAAAGCAGTCCTGTCCGACACTAAACCGTGGAATTTCAAGGAGAATTTTAAGGAGAATTTCAAGGAGAATTTTAAGAGAGTATATATGATGAATACTAAACCGTGGCCTGTCAAATCTCATGTAAGCATTTCTCTTTCGATTTATTTGATGTGTTTGTTATTATTGGATCATCATGCTTACTGATTGCCCTTTTTTTTTTTCTGGGACTAAAACCCGTAAAAGATCAAAATTTCAACTTGTACGTAACGTGAAAAAACACCGAACATAAAGAGAAAGAATTATAAAATATAGTGATGTAATGATGATAAAGTTGAAAAGTTGTATTGAAATTTGTGTAGTTAAAGTAATGATTGTTGATTTGAAATATTATATTGAAAAAGTAATGGTTAAATAGTGTAATGAGTGTATAAAGTGATGGATTAATATTATTTTATTTGTTGATGTTGATTGATTGATGAAAGAATTTATAATAAAATAATAGAATTAATAAAATAATAATAAATAAGTTAGTGGGGTGAATAAAATATTGGTTTGGGATCCAAATAGATCAACCTAGTCCCAAACCAAACAAGGGCTAAAGGTTTCCCATGTGGGAGAGCGATGTCTAAGTTCATTTAACTATCTTTCAGCGCTTAAGAAACTATCATTATCAAAGGGCGGCCTAGACTGGATTTTGGCCGGACGAGTTATTGAGATTTTAAGTTGACAGAGTCTGAAATGGAAGTACTTACACTTGTTGAAAAACATGCTACTTAATTAACATTATTACATATGTATGTTGAAATGAATGTTGAACAAGTATGACATATTTAAAACCTTTCCTAATTTAATAAATCCAATTAGACATATAACTATGACATAATGCTCAAAAATCGAGACAAATTTTATATAATACTGGCCAGTTGTAAGAGTTGTCTGCAAAGTGGCATACATTCTATACCATTCATTTCTAACCTCTCACACACGATAAAAGTGTATTATGTGAAAGAGAAAAAAATGGTATTTCAATATATCTTGCCACTTGAGTATAACCTTCTTACAACCGGATTGCACTATAAAGTTTCTCCAAAATCAATTCTTTTTTAGGGATATAAAACATAATGCTCAATAATCATTCTAATATCTTCATGGTCATGTCATGCTGTATGTATATAACCGATTCATTTTGTTTGTCCCATCATGTCTGATATCTTCACTTATTGTGCTATTATTCTTATATTTTCGAATTCATATCGAGCCAATCTTTCTTGAATTAAATATAGGTAATGAAACTTTTTTTTTGTTTGTATCAATTAATATAGAAAATTGTGGATGTCTTATTATTTCACAGGGAAAAGAATCTGGAAAAAATATTAATCAAATATCGAGATTTTTTGTTTCATTCACATCAAGTTGCTGTCATGCGGATAAGTCACGGACACTCAGTTAGACTAGGGCTTAATGTGAAATAATTGACAATGTACTACTTCACGCTCCTAGTTTATTTAATTATTTTATGCAGTAATAGACAATATTATACAACTCATTATTAGATTAAAAAATATCAAAATAATTCAGATAATAACAACATAAGAGGTCAAGCACAGATGGTCGATCATGAGATTTTTTTTTTTTTTTTTTTTTTTCCACAGGAAAAGCGAAAAGCTTTTATTAAACAAACTAAACATTCTGGCCAATACAGGGAATAGAGTTATGCCAAAACACCCCAAAATCAAGCATAAAAGTATGAGTAATTGGATCCTTCATCAGGAATAGAGTTATGCCATCACCTAAAAATGTGGATTTTGGCCTAGTTGGCCTGCCCTTAGGGGTACCTCTGCAGAGAAGAGCAACTATTTAATTTGCTCCACTTCCATATCATCATGAATGTTTAAGAGTTCATCCAACATGTCTAAAAAGAATGTACACGCATGAAGCTCAAATAATTTCCGTAAGGAGACAATATTCAACACGTTTTAGGGATGTCACATTTGAGGAGGTAATGACAGGCGATTTCTTCGGATCTATTGCACACCTGAGACAAGCCATTGCCTTTACCTATTGAGTGCAAACTCGATGCCGCCGAGAGAACATTATGCATTAATGTTTCAATAGAATATACTCCATTATTGAAGAAATGCCAAATCAATTTGTCATACGAGAATGAGTTGATAAAATGTTCACATTCTTATGTAGTTTGCAGACGATTTATCATTCTCCTCTAAGGGAAAAAAAAAACCTTTGTCCCATTGTGTTTTTACGATTTACGGCATGTCAAACCAAACCAAACCAGAGGGAGGAAAGTGTCTTGAAAAGGAAGAAAAAAAAAACCTGCTAATATTCGTCAACTTCCTTAGTTCCTTTTTTCCTTGGACTTCTGTGAATGATCCTTTCTGGTTTCTCAGCTAATTAAGTATCCATTGAAGTATAGCGAAGCTTCTGTAAGACATCAACTCTTTGAAGATTTACAGGAGCTACCAGTCATTCACAACAATCCAAATCCAGATTGAATTGAAGGTATTTTCTTTTGTATTTAATTATCCCTACTTTGGATTTTCAGTCATTGGTCACCTTATAGTGAAAGGAATTTAATTGCATTTGCTTACAGTGTCCCAGAATAGAGTTTTGTCTTCCTGATTTGTGTTTCTATGGTGAATTACTGGATTTTCAAAAAAAAAATTGTCTTTCGTTATGGGGTTTACTGAGAAAGGCTCAATTTCCATGAAATGCACCTGGAGTTATAAAAGGGGCTCTTTTATTTATTTTATTTTTTATTTTTATGGCACCAGATTGTTTTAAATGTCAAATTGAGCCAATAACGAGTTGACCCTTTGTCCCAGTTAACAACATGACAGTAGCTATTTACATGTAAAGGAGAGGAACGATCAAAGAGACAGGAAATGGTTGAGACTTGCGTAGACTCTGCTCTTGAACAGCTCTCTTCTCTCGAAGAGAGCCCTTTGATTTCAGAACAACATTCCTTATGGGCTGATCAGATGGTGGACAAGATCCAATCTTGTAAATTTGGGCTTAGATTCTTGAGAATGTTCTTCTGGTCATTTTTGACGTTGGAGGATTCCGATGTAGAAATCAGGAACCTTTTAATGCCGGTAAACTGTACTCGTGAAGCTATATGGGGAATATCAAGAAATGAACTTGATTCTACTTCCTGTTTGAAAGACGCAGAAGTTGAAATTGAAAACTGGGTTGTAGACGTGCAAGGCAGAATACAGCTCTGTAAGCAAAAATTTGAAGAATCGTGTGAACTTCTTTTACAGTGCTCGTTGAGCTGTAATTCTCTTAAGAACAAAATGACCCTGAATTTTCTGGATGCTATTCTCAAGAATGTGAAGGATCTTTACAAGTACAAAAATGGTGATGAAATTCTTTTGCTCGAGAATCAAATTGCAACCCTTGAGAAAAAGCTAACATTGTTGCATAATCTCTATAATCTCACTCCTAAGCAATGGAGACGTTTCAAGGAAGCACGAGAGTTCAAGATCGTTGTCCATGCTTTTGCTCAATATTCAGCATGCTTAATATTTTTGTATTGGGTGAAAGCAGTAGATGAAGATATGGCAGCAAAACTAAATCTTTTCTTGTTCAATGTGCTGCAGAAGATCAAACCTTGTGCCCCTGTTTTTAAGGCCTTTTACTTTAGATTCTTAAAGGAAATGAAATTGGGGCAGTTAGACCCTTTTCTTTTGGGACAGATTGTTCAAATCTTTCTTGACCTTCTCCTTGAGAATCTAGTGGATATTTTGAAGGAAGATTTTCAAATTCTTCAAGAATCTCTAACGTTTGGTATATCATTTCTAGCTAATCCACCTGATCTTCATGTAGAGGATAAAGAGGTGATGATGATAACCGCAGAAATCGAGGTTCTTGTCAAAGAGGATTTGTATCTTGTTATCTCAGTTGATGACATGAAAGGGAATTTCTCCAAGCCAAACACGTGTCTAAGCAACCTTATGAGGAAGGCTGACCTAGTAAAGGGCAAGATTCAACAGGTTTATGAACACATCCGGGATTCATTTTAGTATGATTTCCCAAGATTAATGGTCTAGGATTTTTCACTTCCTCTTACAAAATCTTGGGTTCTTGAAGGAAAAGCTTAAGAGGATGCATATTTTATCTCTTCTACGAAGCATCTGATGATCAAAATTGAGGAGGGACTAATGTCTTTAAGGCCTTATCTCAATGATCTTTTCGAACAACAAAATGAGCAAAAAGAACTAAAGGATACTTGGTTAAAAGTTATCAATTTGGCATACCAAACCGAATATGCTATCAATTCTTGTTCGATGGCGGCCATCCATTATGGTATAATATGGCACGTCTTATGGAGGTCTGAGACGAAATTAAGGTTGTTAAGAGCAAGCTTAAGAAGATTGAAGGTAGAAAGACGGTTGATGGTGAAGTCCTCAATTGTTCAACAATTTCTCTAAGAAATTGAAGATTGCAGATCCATGGACTTGAGGTTGCAATGAAGTGATGGTGGGTTTGGAGGATGAGGTAGACATAATAATTGAAAATCTTAAAGAGGATCTGAGTCTCTTGACATTGTTGCTATTGTTGGAATGGGCGGCCTAGGAAGACTACCATGGCTAACAAGGTTTATAATTCCCAGCTTAGGAACCATTTTCACATGTTTGCTTATTGTATCGTTTCCCAAGTTCACTTTGCTAGAAGGATATTGCTCGATATTCTAGGTGATATCAAGGGAAGGATGTCAAAATGTATGACATGAAGGAAGAAGATTTGGGTGATATGCTTCGTAAGTGTCTCAAAGGCAAAAGGTACCTTATTATAATGGGCGATATACGGGATGTAAAAGCTTGGGCTGAAATCGAAAGATCATTTCCAAATGACCGAAATAGAAGTAGAGTTATTTTCACGACACGTATTCATAATGTTGCTTTACAAGCCAAAAAAGATTGCATCCTTCATCAACTACGTTTTCTGTCTGAGAAAGAAAGTTGGGAGTTGTTGTTAAGGAAGGCATTTCGTACGGAAGCTTGCCCACCAGATTTTTCAGAGGTTGGGAAGATGATTGCGAAAAACTGCAACGGCCTTCCTTTGATAGTTGTTTTAATTGGAGGGCTCCTTGCTAGAACTGAAAGAAGTCTAAGTTGGTGGAATAAAATTTCTGAAACAACACGTTCTTATGTTTCTATGGAAGGTTGTATGGACGTGTTAGAATTAAGTTACCAACATTTGCCAGAGCATTTGAAGCCATGCTTTCTTTATTTTGGAGCATTTGTTGAAGATGCATCAATTCGTGTGAATAAGTTGACACTGCTATGGATCGCCGAAGGATTTGTGGTGAATTCCAACAAGGAGAACATAGAAAACGTGGCAAAGGAGTACTTATGTGATCTAGTTGACAGAAGCCTTGTGATTGCTAACAAGAGAAGTTCCTACGGTGGGATAAAAAGTTGTCGGATTCATGATCTAGTGCATGAATTCTGTCAAGGAAAGGCTCAAAAGGAGAACTTTTTCCAATTAATGGACAAATATGAGGATTCTAATTCCTCAAATTCCATCGTACGTAATCCGTATCGTGCTTGCATCCATATTAAAGCGAAGTATCTCCATGATGCTACAAAAACATGTCCAAGTATTCACACTTTACTCTATAGTCCTAAATGGGGTTTTGATCGTCTTGAATGTCCTTTTGTTAGCAACTTGAAACTTGTTCAAGTGATGGATTTGGAAGAGTTAGAATGTTCAATCATCGAGATAGCTTCACTAGTTCATCTGAGATGTATAGCAACCTCATTTCGAGTCGTAGGCCCGGAGTCACCGTTTCCATCTTCTATATCCAATCTCTGGAATCTGGAAATTCTGATTCTTACAGGAATCAGAGTATTTCAGTTAGAGTTGCCCGGAACTATTTGGAACATGAGAAGGCCTAGGCATGTGGATGTCGGTCGGTGCTACCTAAAAAGTTTGGGTGTCAAAAAGGGTGAAGCATACCCCCAAATGGTTAACTTAGAAAGCTTTTCATCACCATGTATCTCTTCAACAAAAGATTTGGAAGACCTTCTACAACGGTTACCTTCTCTTAAAAAACTGGGCTTCCATTATTACGGATATTCGGATGACATGTTTCCTTATTTCTATGAAGAAAAAAAAGTGGACTTGCTTTTTCCTGAACTGGACTTTCCTAGTAAACTCGAGTCACTGAAAGTTTCCGCTATGATAAATCTAGCCGTGTTCAAATTTCCTTCAAATATTAAGAAATTATCATTATCAGATTGCGGCCTAGACTGGAAATATCTACCATTGATCAGTAAAATCCTCTGTCTTGAGGTTCTGAAGCTACTAGATTATGCCTTTGTTGGGGATGAATGGGACATGGAAGATACAGAATTTCCAAAGCTTAAGTTCTTGAAACTGCAGCATTTATACGTGGCTGAATGGATCGCGTATGGCGAGTCTTTTCCTAGCTTAGAGGTACTTATCGTGAATAGGTGCGGTTGCTTGAATATACCACCCTGTTTTAGAGAGATGCATACCTTGAAGAGGATTGAATTTTATGATTCACCCCAAGCTGCTACTTCAGTTGTTGAAATACAGGAATCGCAAAAGACTTGGGAAACGAGGAGCTTCAAGTTATTGTTTCAGACATTGGTGTGTACCGTTAGGCAGCAGGTAACGGAAAGCTAAAGCGTGGCCTTCAGATTCTCATCAATGTATTTCTCTTTTGATTTCTGCTGCCCCTCTGGGCTCTGGCCATTGAATTGCAAGTAGACAGATGCATATTTTTTCGTTTCTATTGCATCAGTTTTCACCACATAATTGCTAATAGATTTTTGGGTTTTTTCCGACAAGGTAAAAATGTACATATTGGGAAAGTTTATTAACTCATGCAGATATCGGAATCTCGTATCTGTATATCCTCCTTGTGAATCAACTGCTACCAACTTATTCCCTGTTTTTGTACTAATAATTTCATTTGTAGCTGAAATAAGCTTCATTGAAACGTGATTGATTTACAAAGTTAACGTTTTTGCAGACAATTCTAGTATCTGTGGAGAACAAGAATCAAGTACTAGCAAGATTCAGAAAATAGAGAAACTTGAAGGCAAATCAAATCGAGGTTCATTTACATGCGTAAAATACAATGCAAAATTAAAACAGATTGAGAGCGCTGTTTAAGAAGTTAAGGAAGGGGGAGAAAGCACTAAAGAGGCAAATCGGTGGATCGTCATATGTTTTGTATTTCATGCTGTTATGTAATAAACTCGTTCTTCAAAATCGACTTGGTTGTACAGAGTTTAAGTCAGTAATTCTTGTACTTTGCCCTATTTGCCACTCCTTAACTAGTGATTTACATACTTCTTTGCCTTTGGATTACATTTCTTGCAATTAATTATTTTGCTGATACAAACATAATGGGATTAACTGTTCAGATATTAACATTCAATCATCTTTTTTAACATTTCTTACATTTTCTTTTTGTTGCTGTTTTCTGTGAATCATTAGCCAGGCAACAACATTCTCTCTGTCAATCTTTCGCTTAAGTTTTTTCAACAAATAATTGCTGCTATTAGATTTTGGCTTTTCCTATGAAGTAAATGTACAAGTTGGAAAATTTTATTAACTCATGCAGATCATGGAATATCATTTCTGTATTTTCTCGAGAAGATGGGGATCACGATTCTCCACCTCTGTTGCAGTCATCTTCACGGATGAATGCAAATCTCCTGCTCGGTGTCAATCTTCATCGTGACATTTCATTGGTTATCCTAGGTTTCAGCTTTTATTGTGATATTTTTGCTGCTCCCCGCCAGAGAAAAATGGCTAATGGATGCAAGACTTTCAGAATGCAGCAACCAATTTGCAGATTCAGAGAGAACAATCGGCAAATCGGATATGTATGTTAATTATTATATCATAATGGAGATGGGATGTTCTGGAGGGCAATCTGCAGCAACAGCACTTTTTGGGTTTAGCTCGGCAAGCTGTAGTGGGCGTGATGGTAACAACAAAAAGATTCCTCGGCGGTTCATGGCTCGGTTACCTTCTCTTAAAAAACTGGGCTTCCATTATTACAGATATTCGGATGACATGTTTCATTATTTCTGTGAAGAACAAAAAGTGGACTTGCTTTTTCCTGAACTGGACTTTCCTAGTAAACTCAAGTCACTGAAAGTTTCGCTATGATAAATCTAGCCGTGTTCAAATTTCCTTCAAATATTAAGAAATTATCATTATCAGTTACGGCCTAGAGTGGAAATATCTACCATTGATCAGTAAAATCCCGTCTTGAGGTTCTGAAGCTACTAGATTATGCCTTTGTTGGGGATGAATGGGACATGGAAGATACAGAATTTCCAAAGCTTAAGTTCTTGAAACTGCAGCATTTATACGTGGCTGAATGGATCGCGTATGGCGAGTCTTTTCCTAGCTTAGAGGTGCTTATCGTGAATAGGTGCGGTTGCTTGAATATACCACCCTGTTTTAGAGAGATGCATACCTTGAAGAGGATTGAATTTTATGATTCACCCCAAGGTGCTACTTCAGTTGTTGAAATACAGGAATCGCAAAAGACTTGGGAAACGAGGAGCTTCAAGTTATTGTTTTAGAGATCATGGTGTGTACCGCTAGTAGTAGGTAATGAAAAGCTAAACCGCGGTCTTCAAATTCTCATCCAGTATTTCTCTTTTGATTTCTGCTGCCCTACTGCCATTGAATTGCAAGTTGACAGATGCATATTTTCTCGTTTCTATTGCATCGAGTTTTCCCACATAATTGCTATTAGATTTTTGGGGCGACAAGGTAAAAATGTACATATTGGGAAAGTTTATTAACTCATGGAGATATCGGAATCTCGTATCTGTATGTGTTGGGGATATACATACAGCTGCTGCAACACTATACACAAGATCACAAGTTGGAGACTCTTAGTGACATATGGTCGAACACTTGTCTTTAGAGTCGGTTAGGAGTAGTTAGGCGATTATAACTAAGCGTGGCGATTAGTAGGAGTAAGATCTGACTAGGAAGTCTATATATAGTTGTAAATTAATCATTGTAATCAACAATTGAGATTTCTATTGAATAAAAGTTTGATGTTCTTCATTCTTCATTTTCCGCTTTTTCTTTTATTTGAATTCCTCTTTTGTTCTTCAAGATGAATGATGCCTAGTTCATCTTTTCTTCATGGTATCGAGAAAAGAGTCTGCGTATCTTTGGTTGATTCTTGAGAGAATCGTTTCGTTTTTGGAGCAGTCAGAGCCTTGAGAGTGTTTCTGATCTTGTTCGTTGTTTTCTTTTGGTTTTTTTTTCCTCTGTTTTTTCCATTTCTTGCTGTTCATCCTGGAAATTCTGCAATGGCTACTAATTCTGGAACAACTGTTGAAGGAACTGGACTTGTGGTGAGTACTTCCAGTCAATTTTATCTGCATCCTAGTGAAAATCCTGCAATTCCTTTAGTTTCACCTCCTCTTGATGCCACAAACTATCATTCTTGGGCAAGATCGATGAATATGATGTTAGAAACCAAGAATAAGTTAGGTTTCATTGATGGTACAATTCAGAAACCTGATTTGAATGATCCGATGTATAGAATTTGGAGTCAGTGTAATACTACGGTGCTTACATGGATCATCAAATCGTTAATACGGATATAGCACAAAGTGTAATGTGGATTAAAAGTGCAAGAGAAATGTGGTTGGAATTAGAGGATAGGTTTTCCAATGTTGATTATTTTAGAGTTTGAGATCTGGTTGAAGAGGTAAACTTTGATCAAACAAGGTTCTATGTCATTAACTTCATACTTTACGAAAATTAAAGGCTAAATGGGATGAGATTGCAATCTTGAAGCTTTGTGCCTCATTGTGAGTGTGGAAATCCACATGCTGTAATATCGGTGTGAAGATGGTTGATTTTGTAGAAGCGAGATCATGTTATAAGGTTCATGAAAGGCCTCAATGATAAGTTTGCGAGATCCCAGTCTATCTGACTGACTCTTTACCAAGCTTGAAACAAGCCTTTGCTATGGTCATTAAATTTGAAAGACAGAGATAGATTATGCTCTGGACATCCTCAAAATTCAGATGGCATTGCTTTGCTTGCTAGAACTCAGAATCCATCGGTTCAAGGCGATGTCGCCAAGAAACCAGAATCAAGGCGAGATCCATCCGTATATCGAGAATCAAGAAACAGGCACATCTCACAATCAAGGACATAGCAATGGTCACAATAGACAGTATGCTCCTTATAATCAGAATCAACAGAATAATCCTAAGAAGATTCAGTGCTCTTACTGTGGTTACAATGGCCATACAGTGGATAAGTGTTACAAGAAGCATGGCTTTCCACCAGGTTTTAAACCAAGATCTAGGGTTAACATGGTGCAACAAGAGTCAGAATGGGATGGTCCATCTGAGGAGGGTGTTGGGGATATACATACAATTTCTTTGCAACACTATACACAAGATCACAAGTTGGAGACTCTTAGTGACATATGGTCGAACACTTGTCTTTAGAGTCGGTTAGGAGTAGTTAGGCAGTTATAACTAACTGTGGCAGTTAGTAGGAGTAAGATACAGCTAGGAAGTCTATATATAGTTGTAAATTAATCATTGTAATCAACAATTGAGATTTCTATTGAATAAAAGTTTGATGTTCTTCATTCTTCATTTTCCCGCTTTTTCTTTTATTTGAATTCCTGTTTTGTTCTTCAAGATGAATGATGCCTAGTTCATCTTTTCTTCAGTATGTCCTCAAGAAAAACATCGATTTGGTTATCCTCCTTGTGAATCAACTTATTTCGCGTGTTTGTATTAATTTCATTTGCGGCTGAACAAGGTTACTTCACTACTTATACTAAAAACTTCACCATATTCATGTTATACAATGAATTAAATGAACGAATATACGTCACATAAGCCAAGTATTGAACCCTCTTCGAAAAACATAGCATCCTTAAATTTATAAGAAATAGAATCCACACAATGAAATGAATGTCAAATATTTTCTTTTTCTGCAAATGATACTGATTTTTCCACAAAGGAAGACTTCAGAATCAGAACCTTTATTTTTGTTTGTGTTCTAAGCTAAAGCTATTTTAGCTTATTTTCAGATAATGTATGAGTCTGCGAGTCAAGTCGCGAATGATGCAGTTGGGAATATCCGTACTGTTGCTTCATTCTGCTGAAGAACAGGTGATGGAAATGTACAAAATGAAGTGCAAAGGACCAATAAAAAGTGGAATGAGGCAAGGATTGATTAGTGGGATAGGCTTTGGTGTATCTTCAGCAATTTTACTTTTGGTCATAGCCCTCATTTATTATGCAGGAGCTCTGCTTGTCAAAAGTGGCAACATAACTTTCTCAGACGTATTCCTGAGTAAGCTGTTACGGTTTTGTTCAAAAAAAAAAAAATGATGCAAAATTACCAGTTCATAGTAGACAATGTCTAAACAAGATGTAATCCAATAATCAGATTCTTTAAATTAAAAGATATTGGTACCTACCTTTGTGTCCTGTATAAAATTGGAGGCATAGCTCAATCGCACTGATTCGAGCAAAGCTAAGAGTGGCATTGCATCCATATTTGATATTCTTGATCGAAAATCAATCATCGACCTAGTGATGAATCAGGAATTACTCTTGTAGATGTGAAAGGAGAAATAACCATACAACATGTGAGGTTTAGATACCCTTCTAGGCCTGATGTGTACATTTTTCAAGATCTCTGCCTAACCATTCATAGCGGAAAGGTGTGAACTTTATTACTTTTTAATCAGAGTTGTTTTGTTTCTTCCTACTGCTAACAAATTATATTGCAAAAACCGTTCTAGATGGTAGCTTTAGTAGGAGAGAGTGGAAGTGGGAAATCAACAGTGATCTCATTGTTACAACGGTTTTATAATCCTGACGGGCGGTCATATTACGCTTGATGGGGAAGAGAATACTATGACCTCTTCACATCACGATTTATTTCCATTCAATCCCCCATTTAGTACAACAATACCACGAATTCGTTTGCTGCTCCACGAAGAAAGGCCAACAAATCATCGGAACTCCGCTTGATATACTTTCTAAGGTGGAATTCCATCCGTTATGTGTCAAGAATCCCCCAACTGATGGATGATTTAGCACTTGTTCTTGAGGGCACCACCCTGCCATTTGCCCTGTCTTTTGTTTCCTCTAATAATTCAGTAGGAAGAATCGCAGCATCGCCGGAGACTAGATCGGGTCGAATGATCCACAAGAATGCTTGCTTGCTATTCGCAAGTCCCCATGCAAACTCCACTAGTTGCTCTGGTGACATGACTGTTATGCTTCCAAAGTTGACGTAAACGACAGAATTCACCTCCTGTGAATCGAGCCAATCGAGACATTCGGGCTCTTCTTTCCAAAGATTTGATCCAAGAATGCTTAGGCTTTCATGATCAGTAACTTGATGTTCAAGTAATTGAAGAGGTCCAACACAATAGATTGATGGAGCAGCGGAGGAAAGTGCGTCAGTACATCATGTTCGAGTTCTTCAAATGTATTTAGAATGACTGCAGAAGCCTTACCAGCTCTATCGGTTTCTTGAATGATGAATTTTACCATGTACTCTTCCGGATTCGTTGTCCTTACATTCTCTTTTTGTTGCTATTTTCTGTGAATCAATAACCACTGGCAACAACATTCTCTGTCAATCTTTCGCTTCAGTTTTTTCCACAAATATTGAAGCTAGCTGTAGTGGGCGTGATGGTAACAATAAAAAGATTCCTCGTACTTTTTTTTTATATTTGTAAATTTTATTATCAGGTAATATGTTTTGGTTTGGTCACTTGATATATATGCACATTGCATGAAAAGCAGCTCTCACTTGATAATTGATGTATAATTATGTTGGAATATATTTCTATGTATGTGTGTTGAGCAATGTTCTTTTTGCAGAAATGCATGCTAGAAAATACGGTATGAATCATCTTTGTCTCGGATGGATCCCCCGTACTCTACTGTCGGTGCATCTCAAAGACCAAACCGGATCCTCTGCTTTTGGAGTCCGGCTTCTCCCCCAGCTTTTGGGGACGTGGCCGGATCACGGCCACCCAATTTTTGTGTTTTCACTCTCCCCGATTGGAATGGACGAACGTGATCCCGCCACCTCCCCAAAGCCGGGTAAAGCCGGGATTCTCAAAGCCGAGAATCCGGACCTTGGACTTTGAGGAATTCAACAAACTTGTGGGTATTTATAAATTTGTTGAATGTCTAGCTTGCTTATGTTCATTCATATTCATTCTCAAACTTAATGTTATTGTCCAGAAAATGTATACTATATCCTTAGATGTCACCTTTAATGAAGAAGAAGCAGCTTACTAGCTATCAAGATATAGTCAAAGGGAGGCATACAAGCAACAACAAAGCAATAAAAAGTCTATAGCAAATCCATTCCACTATAGTGGGACGTTAAAGCGTGGGATGATGTTAAAAGATCGCTTCCAAATGACCAAAACGGGAGTAGGATTATTTTCACGACGCGTATTACGCGTCATAATGTTGCTTTACAAGCCAAAAAAGATTCTATCCTTCGTCACCTACGTTTTCTGTCTGAAAAGGAAAGTTGGGAGTTGTTGTTAAGGAAGGCATTTCGTACGGAAGCTTGCCCACCAGATTTTTCAGAGGTTGGGAAGATGATTGCAAAAAACTGCAACGGCCTTCCTTTGACAGTTGTTTTAATTGGAGGCCTCCTTGCTAGTACCGAAATAAGTCTAAGTTGGTGGAATAAAATTTCTGAAACAATAGGTTCCTAAGTTTCTACGGAAGGTTGTATGGACGTGTTAGAATTAAGTTATCAGCATTTACCAGAGCATCTGAAGCCATGCTTTCTCTATTTTGGAGCATTTCCTGAAGATGCATTAATTCGTGTGAATAAGTTGATGCTGCTATGGATCGCTGAAGGATTTGTGTTGATTTCCAACAAGGAAAACTTAGAAAACGTGGCAAAAGAGTACTTATGTGATCTAGTTGATAGAAGCCTTGTGACATGGGATCAAAAGTTGTCGGATTCAAGATCTAGTGCATGAGTTCTGTCAAGGAAAGGCTCAAAAGGAGAACTTTTTCCAATTAATGAGCGGATACGAGGCTTCCAATTCCTCAAGTTTCACCGTACGTAATCCGTATCGTGTATATATGCATGGGAAATATCTCAGTGACGCTACGAAAATATGTCCAAGTATCCACTCTCTACTTGATAGGTGTAAAATATATTATAGTGACTATCATTATGTCCGCAACTTGAAACTTGTTCAAGTGTTGGATTTGGAAGGAGAATGGAATATTGATAAATGGTTTAGTAAGATATTCTAAAAATGATTCCTAAGGACTTACAGTCACAGATATTCTAATTATACTTCCTAAAGCACATTGTAAAATGATTAATGACTACTAAAGTCAATGTCCCATGGCCTAAACATTGCCTTCCGTGCTCCCACCTTCTTCCCGCATGAGAGGTCTCAATTATAGTCTTTGGCCAATGCTACTTCTGAAGTCAAGCTAGACATTGCAAGTTAACATAGAATGTCCTCAAAGGCATGCACACCAAACAACAAGAAGTTGCACACAAGAAATCATAAAAATAAGGTGAATGAGACACATTGCCACACCTGCAAACACCTTTATACACTATTATATCATTCATTCATTCAAAAAAGCTTATACATTATCTCATCTAATTGTATCCATTTTAGACACATGTTTATTACCTTTGCATCTTATTTTACATCTTTTTTTTTTTCAAGAAAAAAAAAATGAAATTGTATTTCTAAAGAAAAAGAAATAAGAAGAAAGATGTAATTAAACCCTTTTTATTATCACAGAACTTTCGAAAATAAAACAGCAGCTGGGGTGTTTTTCGTTCTTTTGAATATCACACTAACCATACAGGAGAAAAGAGAACACACACACACACACATATATATATATATATATATATATATATATATATATATATATATATATATATATATATATATATATATATATATATGGAAAATTAGGGATAAGGACATATATATATATATATATATATATATATATATATATATATATATATATATATATATATATATATATATAAAAAATTAGGGATAATAGCATAATAATCAAAATATTATTAAGCAACAGGAGACAACTACATATTTTTATATAGGGAGAAGACAATTGCATAATTTTATAAGCGAGAAGAATGACAGTGAATCCGAAAATCGGTGAATCTCCCTAGTGAATCCCAAATCGGTGAATTTCGATAGTGGATTTTAATGATGAATCCCGAAAATCGGTGAATCCCGACAATGAATTTTGAAAATTAGTGAATTTAAATGATGAATTTAGCAGTGAATTTAAGCATAAATTTCAACACAAGTGAATTTCGATAGTGGATAAATAGTTTTGTCCTTTATCACAAAAGTTTCAAAAGATCATCATTCTACTTAATTGATGAAATATTTTTGTCCTTCTCTCATCATTCACATATATATATATATATATATATATATATATATATATATATATATATATACTTAAGTAAAATGCACGTCTAAGTCCATACGTGTTTTTCTTGAAATAAAACTTTTAATGTTTTAAAAGAAAAATATTTATCTGCACAACAAAATACCACAAACAACATTTTTAATTATTGATTTTTTGAGACTCAATTGAATCAATAGGTATTGTTATCATTTGAATCAATGATCCAAAAGTGTGTTTTCTTGACTTTGTTGTGGCATTATCACTACTCTTTTAAAAATAACAATATTAATTAATACATAATTTATTAAGTATTTCTTCCTTATAAAATATAAATATGCTATTGATGATAATTATACAAATTTATCTTATGTACTTGATACATTTATCATCATTTTAAAGATAACAAGCATTCTTTTTCTTTTCTTTTTTGAAAAAAAGCATTCTTTTTTTAAGAAAAGAATATTACGAATATAACATTAGCATTCTAAATTTAAGAATATATGTATCTAATATATACATATATATATATATATATATATATATATATATATATATATATATATATATATATATCAAGAACATGCTCTTCACAATTATCTAGTAAGTTTGTGGACATTTACAATATTTTTAAGCAACTTTTGCAAAGTTCTTACTCTAAACATAAACGACTCATTTTGATACAGTGCATGTAAAAAAATATAGCATGTGTGTTTCATTTACATATTATTATATATATATATATATATATATATATATATATATATATATATATATATATATATATATATATATATCAAGAACATGCTCTTCACAATTATCTAGTAAGCTTGTGGACATTTACAATATTTTTTAAGCAACTTTTGCAAAGTTCTTACTCTAAACATAAACGACTCATTTTGATACAGTGCATGTAAAAAAAATATAGCATGTGTGTTTCATTTACATATTATTTTATATGCTTATTACATCTTACCTATGAATATAATTCAGTGATTTTAAAGTAACTCTTATTAGACAAAGTAACATTTGAGATAATGATCAGTATATTTAAACAAAGTAACATTTGAGATAATGATAAGTATATTAAAAAATTGATGAGGGAAACTAAGATTCAATTTAATTAGTATGATAGGAAGAATGATGAAACCATATAATTTTATTGTAGGTTGTAAAAGGTTAAACATATACTTTAGTCATTATAACTAACATTTAATTGTTTTCTAAATTATATTTTTATCGTTCCTATTTAACTGATTAAATTGCCAAACCTTGCATATCAATCCAACAATTATCTCCCTACATAATGAATGCGTTCATATTTGACGGATGGATTATGCAGCCTGAAATTACTATATCTTCAATCTTATATGTCATACTATCTTTGGATTATACATGATCAACTCATCTTATTTCTTTCCTTCTCAAAATATCATTCCGTTTATCACTCAGGCAATGAATTCTTCGTGATGCATAGACTACTTTATTAGATACATATGCAAAGCCCTCCCGTTGACGAATCAAACAAATTAAACAGTACCTCAAATCTATGCAAAAATGTACTTAAATAGTCTCTAATTATCTTCATGTTGCGGAAACTAAAGCTGATGAATTAGTCTATGGATCCAGATGGATCTTGTGAAACTTATTTCGGCCAATTTGAGAGATGACTATAAAGAGTTGTCTAGGGTTGTACAAGGACGTGACACCCCCATTGATTTTGAAGAGCTTCATGAAAAGCTACTTAATTTTGAGACTCTTCCATAAAATTGCAGCCCGGTGCCTTTGTTTGATCTGTTCATGACTCATTCGATCGTATGAGATCCTTCTCAGTCTTTGGTTCATTTTCATGTCTTAATATTCTTAATTCTTGAAACAGACACAAAAATACATTCTCGTATCACGAGTAGGCCCGGTTTTTGCCTTAAAAACCTTACTTGGGTATTTCCATGTGAAAATTGCAAGGACATTCGGAGAAATGGTGCAATTCTTACCAGGTTCAACCTCTTACAACATTTTCTCATTCGGTCCAACCTTGCATCCTCTTAAGCGCCTTTGGATGCTCCGTCATTTGGCATTACACACGCCTTATTCTGGCAATAAAGACATCATGGTTGGTGATGGAAATAATCTTTCCATCACACACATAGGTTATATTTTCTCTTCCTTCGAAATATTTTACATTGAATGATCCTTGACGAATTTGAAATCGTCCGGGTTACAATGGAGATGATATACGGGTAAGTAGACCTCTAAGTGATGATCCAAATAATTTTTCAAGTGGATTTGAGAGTGGGCCTGTAAAACACAAAAAAACGTGAGGGGTGCTGGAGCTTTTTCTTGGGGGACACTCTCACGCTTAGGGCAATATTTGAATATAAGAATTTATGTTAAGACAGTAAGCGAGAATGTTAATCAAACGTATTATGTGCATACCTTGTAATTGAGAATGATGATCATTTATATACCTTTCCCTAAGCTTGTCAGGGAGTAGATTATGATGCATTGAAGTCATGGTCAAGGGAGTTTACCACATATTGATGTAATGGATCATATTATGGAGCTGTTATGGCTCAATCTATAATGGAACGTATATTTTAGAGCCATCACTATAGCAATTAATATCATGGAGTAATGTCCGTGTGTAGTCCGGAACAATCATTGAAGAGAATGTTACTATTTCTTAAGGCCGAGGATGACATGTATTGTATTGAGTATAAAAGACCGATGTGACCTACACAACGTCGGCAATAAGAGAATGTAGGCGTGTTGTATCTTACCGAATATGAGGGATTGAATGCAACATGAGCCATGTCGGATAGAGGACGACATATGTCATATTGGTTGAAGATATAAGGGCGGCATGCGCTGAACTAAAGATGGATCTTGCTGGTTGAGGCCCGATATCGAGTTGAGCCCATGTCGGACCAAATGTTGATATGACCTTTATCACTCTATGTGAGTCCGAGGAGTACCACATGTAGGATGACCAATCTCACTCATTCCAATGTTCGTAGTGTTCCTAGCATGTCTCGTGATTTTTTATCTATCTCTTAGCTTTTTCTATCCCTTAATGTTTATTTTGAATTCTTACCCTCTAAATTTCTTTAAGGGATCTTCAAACCAGTACTCCTATGTTTTAATGAACGTTAAAAATGGATTGTATTTATGAATGACCAAACTCCCTCTTTCCAACTTTTCACGGTGAATAAAATATCAAAAAGTGATTGGCATCATCGTCTCGGTCACACAACTACCCCTATTTTCAAGATATTCTTTGTCAAAATGATCTAAGTGTTGTCACCACGACTGTTTATCCCACTTTTTTGCTTGTTTAGAGAATAAAATTCACAAATTTTCTTTTCCTACTTCAATTTTATGTTATTCCCCCCTAGAGATTAATTTCACCGACGTTTGGACATCCCCGATTGTGTCGTGTGATGGTTTCAAATATTACATAATTTTACCAAGTATAAACGGCTCTGTCCATGAATTCGTATATATGATATGATTAGAGTTTTTATGCGTTTTAAGGCTGATGTTCACCACACTCATAAACACAATTTATTTTTTACAGA
Source organism: Gentiana macrophylla (assembly GCA_026214975.1). NCBI lineage: Eukaryota > Viridiplantae > Streptophyta > Magnoliopsida > Gentianales > Gentianaceae > Gentiana > Gentiana macrophylla. The sequence goes on along the minus strand of JAOBSW010001199.1, from coordinate 236,564 downwards.
ATTCATCTTATCTTTATTGCCACGCATTTTATCTATGTTATTTAATATTTAACTATGATTTTTATATTTAAGGAGAATTGTAATTAGTGATAAACACTTTTTGAGGGAAATATTTAGGGAAGAAACTCACTTACACTTCTATCATTTTTCTATTTCTATTTTGCTATTTTTCCATTTCTAAAATTTGGTTAACCATTAACACACTAATTATCTATGTTATTTAATACTTACATTATTACATTTAATGATATAAAAAAGTAATTATTGATCTAGTTACATTATTATATTTAATGATATGAAAAAGTAATGATTGATCTAGTTACAAAATAATAATGATTGAGTATAAACATTATATATGGCGACTTATAATGTTGAGTATGAAAATTAATAATATTATATCAATCATTAACGTGTTCGCTGAACTATGTTTTAATAATCATTGGTTTTTATTTTTATTTTTATTTTTAATAACCATTCCTTTTATGGTTTGGTTTATACTTGATTGGATATATATATATATATATGTATATATATATATATATATATATATATATATATATATATATATATATATATATATATATATATATATATATATATATATATATATATATATATATATATATATATATATATATATATATATATATATATATATATATATATAGAATTTAATTAAGACTTATGATTTATTGGATGTATATATGGAATACTAAATTAAATTTATAACAATTTTCAGGAGGAAACACTTGATTTTAAACTTACACACCTTCTTTTATAATAAGTAATAATAATAATAATAATAATAATAATAATAATAATGATCTCAAGATATAAATTATAATTAGATATGTCTTGTAACCTTCAAGTACTGTTAAATGCATGACATTAAGATTGGAGTATATACGTTGAAATGAAACCTAATAAATTAATATCAAATCAAAATGATTTACAAATTACAATTAGGAAGTTATTCAAAAGTAATATAAAATAAAATAATGGATAGTTTATTATATAAAATTCAAAAATAATTATCTGATACTATCAGTATCATAATATTTCAGATACACCCTTCTCATGGATGGCCACATAACCGTATATGTACTCAGTATAATGTATGAGAAAAATAATTTAAAGGAGTTTTTTTTTTTTTGAATTGCAATTTAAAGGAGTTTGATAACACTAAATTATTTTAAATATAGATATGAAGATGTTGATATTTTTCCCACAAAATATAGATTAATAGCGACAGGAACTTCGAAATCCTATGAAATAAATCTCGGGTATACCCATCTCAAAAATTGGGGTGTTACAAAACACCACCTTCTCGGGGTGGGGACAAGAACGAAGAGGGGATAAGTACATACGTACTTAGTAAGGGATAGAAGAAACGGTACAAAATAGCAATAAAGGCCTATACATATATATAACATGACATCATCTACAATCACTACTGGCATAAGTTGTAATAGTAGAGCTCTCTCACTCTCTACTAGCTCCGTAGTATATCCTCACACAAATAAGGTTTGTTACATCAATATCAAAGGACACTACGCATGATGATGAAATGCACCACAACATGGGCGGCACCACTCGTGGGGCATGGACTCATGATCCATGTGGGAGTTACACGTAGTCCCGTAGGAGCGGTAAGGGGTCCCATGCTTCGATGTAAAAATGCGTCTCACCAATGATATTGACGTTTTAGCTTTTAGACACACACATATGTAATTTTTACGAGTTAAATTCTAACCACCTGGTTCATTCACATAAAAAGGCTTCCTAAGGACTTCTAGTACTAGACATTCTAATTACACTACCTAACACATTGTAAAATGATTAATGACTACTAAGTCAATGTCCCACAAGACCTAAACATTGCCTTCCGGTGCTCACATCTTCTCCCCGCAGAGGGTCTCAGTTGTAGTGCTGAGCCAAGGCTACAAAAAGTCGAAGCTACACATTTCAAGTTAACATAGAATGTCCTCAAAGGCATGCACACCAAACAACAACAAGTTGTACACAAGAAATCATAGAAATAAGGTGAATGCACACATTGTCACCGCCAAACACCTTTATATCTATTATATCATTCATTCATTCGAAAGCCTTGTACATTATCTCATCTCATTGTATCCATTTTAGACACATGTTTATGACCTTTGCATCTTATTTTACTTCTTTTTTTTTCAAGAAAATAAATACAAAAATGTATTTCTAAAGAAAAACAAATAGAAAGATGTAATTGACCTTTTTTTTAAGGGACTATCTTTTCACACAGATGTTGTTTTACACTTACCAAGAGCCGAGAGTGGGCTTCGTTTGGATATTCCACACGCCTGCCATTCTGACCGTAAATGAGTCCGGAAAATATATACTATTCTGGCCAATTTATGGTCAATTCACACAGCAGCCATTCTGACCCAATTTGAGTCAGAATACGATCATTATACTGATTTTATTCTAGTCAGAATTTTGAATGTTTTTCATACTCAATACCGGTCAGAAAGACATTCTGACTAAAATTGAGTACAAAAAACTTTTAATATTCTGTCTGAAATTCAGTCAGAATCAATAGTGGTGCTCTTATATTGTTGTTGTTATCCTGACCCAATTCTAGTCTGAATGTGTAGAGTATTCCGGACTCAATATTGGTCGAAAATGATGCTCGACTATGTATGAGTTTGGAAAACTTCAAACATTACGCTTTAAAATATGGTCGAAATCAACCAGGTGTGGACTCTCAACACGTATATTCCGACCATATTTCAAGATGGATAATGTGTCATATTCTGACCAAACTTTGGTCAGAATTAACGCACGTAAAATAAAAAAAATAAGAGCGAAATTGGAAAAAAAAAAATCTGTGTGGTAAGATAAAAATTTGTGTGAAAAGATATTCCCTTTTTTAATCACAGAACTTTCGAAAATAAAACAGCAGCTGGGGTGTTTTCATTCTTTTGAATATCACACTAACCATACGGGAGAAAAGAGAACATATATATATATATCACCTTTTGTATTATTATTCTTTTTTTTTCTCTTGAAAAGAAACAGCAAGGAAAGACATAGATAGTTTACTTATTTATTTATCTTGTTTTCATTTAGCAGCCCAATCTGCAAAGCACAGAAGTTTCATCCTTTTTTATAACTCTTCGAAAGAACAGCAGAAATTGGAAAATCATGTTGTGTCAGGCCTGACATTTGAAAATCAGGTCGTGCCTTTACTGACATGGAAATTCAGGTAAACGTAAGGAATTCACATATCCGTCTGACACAAACCATAGCTGTAAACGTAGGTTCCTTACGTTTATACATAAGGATCCTTACGTTTAAACGTTAAATGTAAGGAACCTACGTTTAAACGTAAGGTAATTCAATAAATTAGGAAGTTACGATAAATATGCATTGCTCTACGTTTAAACGTAGGTTAAAACGCATTTATCTACGTTTAAACGTAGTGTTTCTACGTTTAAAATGCCATTATCTACGTTTGGAAGTGGTAGATGACAATCAATGTTGTTGTAAGGTACTTGTTCAATATACACCACATTAACGGACTATTTTTCTCATTCCTTCAGAGTCTTTCAAGTTAATACCTAAATGATTAATGTAAGTGTAAGTGTGATCAATATTTCCAATAACAATGGTCTCTGAAAAACAGAGCCATTTTCAGTACCATTTTGAGTAGGAATAGCACCCTTATGCACGATCAAACCATCAATCTCACCATCAAGCCTCAATCAATCTCAACATGAACATATACATGAAAAAATGCATAGTAAGTGTGATCAATAATTCCAATGACAATGGTCTCTGAAAAACAGAGCCATTTTCAGTACCATTTTGGGTAGAAACAGCACCCTTATGCACGATCAAACCATCAATCTCACTTACGTTTAGACGTAGAGAAATGCAGGTCTCTACGTCCAAACGTAGAAAATACGTTCTTCAAAACTTTTAAGATTCCTTACGTTTAAACGTAAGGAAACTTACGTTTAAACGTAGATAAATGAACATTTATTGTAACTGCCTAATATTGAATTACCTTACGTTTAAACGTAGGTTCCTTACGTTTACAGCTCAGACGGATATGTAAGGAATAAACGTAAGGATTCCTACGTTTAAACGTAGGTAAACGTTTAAAGATATTCCCCTCCTATGAAGTAAATGTACAAGTTGGAAAAGTTTATTAACTCATGCAGATCATGGAATATCATTTCTGTATTTCTCGAGAAGATGGGGTCGCGATTCTCCACCTCTGTTGCAGTCATCTTCACGGATGAATGCAAATCTCCTGCTCGGTGTCAATCTTCATCGTTACATTTCATTTGTTATCCTAGGTTTCAGCTTTTATTGTGATATTTTTGCTGCTCCCCTCCAGAGAAATGGCTAATGGATGCAAGACTTTCAGAATGCAGCAACAAATTTGCAGATTCAGAGAGAACAATCGGCGAATCGGATATGTATGTTAATTATTACTATCATAATGGAGATGGGATGTTCTGGAGGGCAATCTGCAGCAACAGCACTTTTTGGGTTTAGCTCGGCAAGCTGTAGTGGCGTGATGGTAACAACAAAAAGATTCCTCTTACTTTTTTTTATTATCAGGTATGTTTTGGTTTGGTCACTTGATATATATGCACATTGCATGAAAAGCAGCTCTCACTTGATAATTGATAGTATATAATTATGCCAACATATGTGTTGTTGAGATATTTCTATGTATGTGTGTTGAGCAATGTTCTTTTGGCAGAAATGAAAGAAATGCTTGCTAGAATACGGTATGAATCATCTTTGTCTCGGATGGATCCCCCGTGTTCAACAGTCCTACTCTACTGTCGGTGCATCCATCTCAAAGACACGTACCTTGGACTACGAGGAATTCAACAAACTTGTATGTATTTGTTTCTGACCTCTATACCTTGAGAACAATCATTACGTTATTTTATTTGCTACGTATCTTGAGGATCTAAGTTGTGTTATATTGTCGTGCTTTTTGAATGTTCATAGTTCAACACTAAATAAGTTCATTTTTATGAAGGTCTTTCCATGCTTCCAAATGGAATGTTCGGTGCAACCAAACAGAGGCCATAAATAACATCATAGCCACATTTAATACCCAGATACCGTTTAAAATCACATCTCTCGTTGAATGTCTAGCTTATGTTCATTCATATTCATTCATATTCATTCTCATTAAAAATTCAAGACTAACAACAATCTTCAGTCAATGGATGTTGTGTTTTTTTTTTTTTTTTTTTTTTTTTTTTTTTTTTTTCTCCTTGGAAGTTACATTCATGACATGTTCCTTATACCAAGATGTTCATGCAATTCTTTTTTTAATGCACTGAGCAAGCATTAGAGGTTGGTGTCTTAGTTGAGATGGTGGGAGGTATCAGGTATGTATTGTAAGTAGTACACATACCCCCGGTTGCATGTACGTCCGTTTAGGAATGATCTTTTCTTTTTGTGGAATGAACTTGAACTGCAAGCAGGGATGATGGAACTAGTGATTTTCATATCGAGGTTCTGTTGTTGAAATTTGCACTGCTAATTGGGAGTTTATCTGCATTAGATTGTGTTTGATAATATACATTTTGGCTCCTTTTCGGTTTGTCTGAGTCCTTAAGTGGCCTCGCTATTGTTATCATTCCATTGATGCCTTGTACATGTTGTTCATATGTTCTGAGTGTAGTTCTCTCTTTTTCTTGCACCGAGTTATTTCTTGTTGTTACTTACGTCTGATGATGTATTGCTACAACAACATTCAAGTCTTTAGAGAGCACTCAACACTTGATGACATGAGAATGATCCGAAAGTCAGCTTGGCACATGCTACCCACAGTTCCAGATAGCCGGGCATGACACAGGGTGTCTACGGTCCAACATTACCGATTTGGTGACATAATCACCTCAGTTGTCTATGATAAGATCGAGACAAGTTGTTTCTCGAGCTCGAAGGGCGGTTACGACTCATAAATAGGCAGGATCCCATGAATGATATTCATTCAAGGACATGATCCCACGTGTTCCATGATTTTTGCCTAATTGGCCCTTGACTGTTTTACGGCAGCATCGTAGTGGCCTTTCAATCACAAGCCATAAAATCAGGAATCCATAATCAACTCCTCTCACGTCGAATGCCTAAATAAATGACCATTCGTCCATTCATTCAGAACTATGTTACTGGCTTTATCTCATATTCTCTAGATACGGTTTGACCATTGACACAACCAAAAATCATCACAACACACCAGCAATTCACTTGTTGGATTATTCCTCGAAAGATCTAATTACCCATTATTTCACCCGGACGAGTTCTAAACATCATCACCTAAAAATATTGATTGTAGGCGACGGCCTAGTTGGCCTAGCTTCAGGGACACCTCTGCAGAGAACCACTATTTGCACCACTTTCGTATCATCATGAATGTTCATGAAGCCCAAATAATTTCCATAAGAAGGCAATTTTCAACATGCTTTAGGGATGTCACATCGGAGAATGCAATGCCAGGCAATTTCTTCAAATCTTTTGCACACTTGACACAAGCCATTGCCTATACCTCTTGAGCACAAACCAGATGCCGTCGGGTGGGCATCATGCATTAATACTTCAAATGAGTGGTCAATAGATAAACAAGTTTTAACAGAATATACACCATTATAAGAAAAATGTCAAATTAATTTGTCATGCGAGAATGAGTGGACAACAATGTCACATTCTTATGTAGTTTGCTTTTGAATACATACGGAGGTGCGTATTCTCATTTATAAACCCATTACTGGGTTTTAATTTTTTTTAAGAGGGGTTTACCGAGAATTGCTCAATTTCCATCAAATGTACTTGGAGTTTTAAAAGGGCCTTTTTGTTTTATAATGGCACCAGATTGTTTTTTAATAACGTGTTGACTAGGGGTGAACAAAAAAACCGGAAACCAAACCAACCGGGCGAACCAAACCGGTCCAAAGCGAAAATACGTAAACCATGGTTTTTTTGTCACAAATGCAAGTACAAATATGTAGAACTTCACAGAAATAGAACGGGGAAGAAGGGGAGTTTTGGGGAAGAAGAAGGGAAGAAACAGAGAGTAGAATAGACGGAAGAAATTAGGAGAGAAAGTAAGAGATTTTCATTAATCATCATAATGATGTATCCATGTTTACATCTCATTGATATAGACCCTTAACAACTTGGGCAATAAGTTGGGATACTCGAATAACATAAATACGACATAAATAAAGCCATGACATCATAAATAAGTTAAATGACATCACTAACGGCCAGTAGTTCATATCCGACGGTCACTGACGCGTCTTCGGCCTTCTTTCTAATTTTTAAACCTCGGGACATGACATTTTTTGGTTGGTTTTTGTATCATTCATGACCTTAAAAAGAATGAATGAAGCTTCGAATTCAAGTGATCGAAGTTGCAAATTGCCAATGTGATTACAAAATTCTCCGCAATCATTTACTTGTAAAGGATTACTGCAACTATGCAGTTCGCTAAGCTGGATGATTCTCTCTGATGTTTCGGGAAGCATTCAATTAACTTGGATTTTAGCAAATTATAAAAACATAAATTCTTAAATTTAGTAAAGCAGCTTCATAACAAGTAGACAATTTGCTAAGATTAAATGAGAAATTGGGGGTTGGGGGGGGTGTTTGTTTCAAAAACACAATCAAATCTCTATCTCTACTATTCTAAAAGTGTGAGTGTGTTTCTCCCCACTTTTAATAATTAAAATAAGGAAAAATTAGGTAAAAGTCCTATTTTTCTCTCTTAATAAAGCATTAATCCTGATTCAATTTATTAGTTGCAATAAGGACAAAAAATATTAGACCGGACAAAATTACCCTTCCTATTAAGCTTGTTTCTCGATAGTCCGCTTCCGCCATTAATGTGGTCTGATCTTCTCATTCTTCTTCGCCGCACGGTATGTGTCTTCTCTCCCGCTTCCGCCCTAAATTTCAGTCGCTCTGTGTGCTAAATTGGCTTGGACTGTGAATTTATTTTTCCTAAACTTTATTGGTTCGAGCATGTGGATGCATTGATTGATAGTAGTTCTGTTTTGTTTTGTGAAATTTATTTTTATTTAATTCATTGAATGCATCTTCTGAGAGCAGCGTTTGATTCACCATTTTCTTCTCATTGATCATGTTTATGAAGCCTTCATCTAATGCCCAACTGGATTACAATTACTACAATGATTCATGTCCTAACCTGTCTATGATAGTCGGATGGGGCGTATGGGCTGCTGTTAAAAACGAGTCTCGAATGCTGCTTCGATCCTTAGTTTGCATTTTCATGATTGCTTCGTAAATGTAAGTGATAGATATATATCCCTTTTTTATAGAGAGAATAAGGAAATGTTTGATCAATAATTGCTTGTTATCAAACTATATATATATATCTTGACGGTTTTGACTCGTACAGGGTTGTGATGGTTCGATACTTCTTAATGATACCGACTTCTTCGTAGGGAAGAAGAATGCATTGCCAAACCGCAACTCCATTCGAGGGTTCGAAGTGATCGATTATATTAAAGCAGATGTTGAAAGAGCTTGTCCATCCATTGTATCTTGTGCAGACATTTTAACTCTAGCCGCTAGAGAAGCTGTTGTTATGGTAATTATTTAATGTAAATGAAGTTTACGAAAAAAAAATCAGATTACACTATCCCGACGCACTCGTAAAAGTCTTTTTTGTCGATTCATGGACATAAATTATCTGTAATGAATCGTTTGTCCCTTATACTTTTGTGGATATTAAGGGTTGAACATTAGTAGAATTAGTTGGACTTAATCTTGCCAGATTATGCTGTCGAGGGATGTTTAGGTGTTGTCGTGGTTTTCTTTCTACAGGCTTAACCATTACAATTTTGCTGCACAACAATGTTGAGAAGTGCCCCCCATTGGCTCAGATGTATGAGAGCACCGAGTGGACGTTCTCTGTGTGTGGACGTTCTATTGCTCATTTCACTACCATGAAGGAAGATTTTTATGAGGCCACAAGATTTTGTCATTTTCTGAATCTTTATCTATATATACAGATGTAGCTTTAGTTACATTGTAAACTTGACAAGAGCAAGATGGTTTTAAGGTGTGTTATTGAAATATTTTACTAATACTATTGTTGTTCTGTCTTTAGTATTTTTCCTTGATTCATTTAAGATCTCCCCACAATAGTAATATATAAGGGACTGGATATTGTGTGCCTTATATGAGGCAGATATGATATTGTGTCCCTTGAATTAAGCCTTAAATGAGCCTTATGTTGTTTACTGATACTAATACTGACATCGATCATCGATCAAGTATTCGCGATCGACATCGATATTATTTGATAGTGATATCGATCTCACTGATAATCGATCTCGTTTCTACCATTTTTGCTCTTTTCTGCTATTATGGGTGCTGATTTGAGGGGGGAAATATACAAAGTTTGGTATTACTTTTCAGCTATTTTTGCTGTTGAATTCTGTTGTTGTTGGTGTTAATTTGAGTGGAAATATGTAAAGATTGGAGCTTTATTCTTCTGCCATTGTTGCTGTTTTTTGGACTGTTCTTTCTTCCATTATGGTTTGCCATTTTTTATGTTTATTTGGGCCTTCATTTCTGCCAATTATTGCTGATAATTTAAGAGAGATATGCAAAGATTTGAGTTTTACTTCACTGCAAATATGAGGAAAATATGCAAGAAACATTTTGTTGAAGAGTTTTTTTTTTGGCCTTATATGAGCATTATATGAGCCAGATATGGATATTGTGTCCTTTAAATTAAGCCTTAAATGAGCCTTATATGAGCCAGATATGTCCGCCTTGAAGTAGTCACTTGAATTAAGCCTTAAATGATACAGATTACCTCAGATGCGCTTGTTTACGCGATCATCGATACTATTGATCATCATTCATCGACATCGATCGATACTATGTTAGTGTAAATGCTGCGATTAAATTCGGCTTTCAAATACTACGTCGAAATGGTATCAAACGCGGTCTCAAAATGAAGATAAAAAAATATGAACTTTGGTGAAACAATTTTGATGATCGGTGTTCTAAATCAAAAGTTACGGTCGTTTATAAGAAAAAGCGCTCGGTTAATAAAATATATTTTTCGCTTTCAAAATATACGTCAGAAGGGTATCGTATTTGGGCTCAAATTGAAGAGCAAAAAAAAAACATGAATTTTGGTGAAAAAATTTCGATGATCGGAGTTGTAAATCAAAAGTTAAGGATGTTTGAAAAAAAAAACAAACAAGCAAAACAAACATGAATCAAATGTTTGTTCATTTTGTAACCTGTAACAAATATTTATACGCGCGTCCCTTTTAAAGGGTTAGTTTTGTCCGTCTGAAAATGTTTGTCCTTTTTACAACTAAAAAAATGAGCATGTCCTATTTATTCATTTTGTAATTAAAAAAGGATTTTTCCCTCAATCTCTCTTAAAATAATTGAAATAATTAAAATATAATAACCATAAAATAATAAAAGATACCAAATATAAAAAGATCCTTGATTAATTTAATTACAATCGAAATATATTAAAATAAAATAAAAACGAAATTAAAAACCCAAATAATCAATCAAAATATGATTGAATATGGATTAATTAATCATAATTAACTTATTAAATAGAAAACCGAAATTAAAAAAATAAAATGAAAATATTAAAAAGATCCTTGATTTGTAAACATATAAAAACGAAATAAAAAATCTTCAAAATCCTCATCAAAATCCTTGACTGAATAATAAAAGAAATAGATTTTTGCCGAGAAGGACGGATTAATTTATTTATCGGGATCCAAGGAAGCTGATTATTAATTAGGACAAAACTTGCATAAACTTACCAATATACCCTTTTTCTAATTCTTTTATTAATCAGCCGATCCATTGATTTTAGCATTTAGGGTTAGAGCAATATCAATCCCTTGATTCCGGTTACAGCATTCAATCCATTGATTCCGGCGATCACAAAAAAAAACCGCCTGGTTCCGGTGGCCGGTCTGAACAGAGAATTAGCAGAGGAAGAGGAGAGTTTTGCAGAGAAGGGGAGGCAGCCTCCCCTCGGCAGCCATTGAAGTCGAGGTGGACAGAGGACAAAGAAAGAGAGGGAGAGATCTCCGACGAAGAAATATGGCTGCTGTTTGATCTCCGATCAAAATCTTAAACTCCGCCGCCACTCTCATCCGGCTTCGAACTGTAACTTCTTCTTCCCTGCAATTGTACTGATGACGGTCAAATTATACCCGTAAAAGTCATTAACGTTGACCTTAAATCGGGATTAATAATATGTATTTTATATTAAATCACTTGTTTATATGTATTATTTAATGTTTTGTGATTTATAAAATATAATTTGGTATTTATCCATTTTATAAGATATAATTTGGTGATTATCTGTTTTTATTTATAAATCGGTATTTATCCGTTTTTATTATATTTATCCGTTTTATTTAAATATGATTTATTTCGGGATAAATATCTATTTTGCAGATTTGGATAATTATGGAGGATAAATACAAATGGAAGAATTAAATCTCAAGATAAATCAAAGGAAAATCAAGATAAATATCGGATTAGCACGAAAAAGATCGGATTTAGCATGGCAAACCACTCAAAGATGGCGCCACTTTAAGGATATGCATGAAGAGGGGCGACTTCATCTTTGGAGATCGGCCGGGAGTTATCTCTTATTTGTTGTGATATTTTGATGTATATCTCTTAATTAGCTTGAACCCCTATAAATAAAGGCATGTTATACACGCCTTTTACACACTTCTTTACACAATACATTTTTACACTTCTCAATTCATAATTAAATCTTCAGTTTTTCTTAGAGCAGTTTTTATGCAAGATCTGCAGTAATGTAAGTTCTTGTATTTATTTGTTCTTAGTTCTTTGTAATTAAGTCCCCAATTATTGTTTATTGTTTTAGGTTGTTCGTTCTTCACCGAACGATGTAGATCTAAGGATACGATATGAGGCGTTGGGATTCCTTGTCTATAAGGATCCACACGCCCAGATCTCATATCCGGTGACCTATAGATGACTTTGGTATGATCAACAATCGTGTTTTTAGTAGATCTATATAATTGCTTTATGAGTCTCTATTTTATCCGTTACGTATGTAGAAACGCTAAGATTTAGTTGTTCGTTCATCAAATCTAGCCACGCCTTTATATGGTGTGATTGTCCACCTAGAATTTCTTATCTTAGTAGGTATGGCTACGGCTACGTTGCTCGCCTGCTTTTAATTAGCGTATTATTAGGAAATACCAATATAGGACTCCTAGGTCGGCTCATGAATTGATCTTCCGGGACTTTCAAATGAGATCTAGATCTGCTCAGACAGGGAATTGTCGACACCTAGTTATACGTGACATCGTAGATTAACATGATACCTAAAAAGTTAGTGTTAATGGGACGGAGACTCGATGCGATCGCTAGAAGTACGCTGAAAAAAGGAATGTTGCCTAGGTGAGGAATACGGTTAATATCGGCATCCCTAGTTTTGTAAGCGTGCAAGTCATATGAGATGGAGGCCAAAAAGCGAAGTCACGTGATGTAGCATAGTGATCCTGATGGCCTACCCGAGCTAGATCTAGTTTGTGGATGACTCCGTAGCCACTATAAAAGAAATACGGATCGGATTAGTAGTTGTCGAGTCTAGCTTAATTATATAGAATCTCTAAATCCAAACGATAACATGATAATTGGGGAGGTTAATTACGTGTCTTTATTTGTGTTGTGTCGAGTAGTGTCCTTTACTTTTTCTTGTCTTTTGTTGGTCGTAGACCGCTTTTGTGTTCTTGGCATGAATGATTAATTGTTTGTATATAAATGATCCACAATTGGTTCCCCGTGGGATCGACCTTGATTCGCTATAGCTATACTACGATGGACTGGTCCTCTTGCTAGTATTGGTTTATGGTGGTCAAGTATTTTTATTATCACTTGATCTCGTCATCAAGTTTTTGGCGCCGTTGCCGGGGAACCAACGGTCAATTTTATATAAATAATTTTTTTTTATTCATGTTAAGTTTTCGCTTTAGGTCTGCTTTTTTTTTTTTTTTTTATGTTTTGAGTCCTCTGGTTGTCTCAGAAGTTGGAAAATTCCGAATCTGAACACTGTTTCACTCCCAACAGCCTAGTTCGCTTTCCGGGATTTCGCGTGTCTGCTTATCTCCAGATGTTTAAACCGTAGGTCCGATAAAGCAGCATGGGAAACCATGTTAAAGTCGATCTACGGTCCGCTTGTTTCTTCTATTTGCGTAAACCAGGGAAGCAATAATCTGAGTCGAGAATTTTTCGTGGGCGCCGAGAAAATAACCCAAAGAAAGATGTGGAGCTACGAATCTACGACGGAAAGCAATGGACGAAACACCTTTAAAACACCAAGATGGCTCCGAGAAAATAAATATTAAGGTTCGAATTATTCGTGGTACAATGTTGAAGGCAAGTACTTTGCTTTTTGCTTATATTTTACTATCTTTTGATCTTTTGAACATAAGCTAGTCTTTACATGAACTCGAATGAGAATCTTAGCCCGGAGTTGGTTTGTAAGATTTATTTTATTAGTGTGAAAGGTTCTCGCCCAAATCATCTCATCTGTGAGGGTGTAGGGAAACATGTTGTCGTTAAAGGAAGCAAAGTGAGTAAAGAGTTCCTCGTAGTTCACAAAATCTCATTGTCCTATGCATGAGATTGCTTCTACCGCCAGGGGAGCAACAATGTGTGTAGTTTAAGAATTCTTAATCTCAAGAAGACGTTGAGTTTTGAGAGAGCATAATGAAGCAAAGATTATAGAGGATGTTATTAAAATAAGTCCCTAGACTAAATCTTCTTAAATTCACTCATTCCTAAAACGAGCCGAGGTAAGAGCTTTGTATAAATGGTATGGATAAATGTTGTTTCCTAGGTCTCACAACCAAGGGAAGGATATTAATCCGCAAAAAAAAGCGATGAGCCCACCACATATAGTGCTCAAGGGTCAACATCTAGCGATCCTGCAAGGATGACTCGATAAGGATATTTTTGGAAAGTCGAGTGAGGACTTTAAACTCGTAACTACTTTTTTAAAACCCTTAGGATTTCTCTTTAGGATTTTAGGTTTCGTTGAGTCAAATAAGAGTAACGTGACATATGTTGAGGTTTTTTATTTTTCCGTGTTCCGATGGCCATTGGGCTAAGGATGTGCAAAACTTTTTTACTCAATATAGGCCACGTGAATTAGAGTTTCTTAGGAGAGTCGAGAAATTGCTAAAGAAAAGGAAATTTAGCAATCAACTTTAAGATGGAAGCATTAAGAGAGCTTGAGAATTATTGAAAATGTAACAGAGAATGATTGGTGCGAACAAAGAACAATTTTGGTCAACTTCCAAAACTTTTTAGAATGGCGATCCTAGTGAAAATCCAAAATTGTGTTGCGGAATTTGAAACATTGCTCAGTTTTAATGTTTATCTTTTATCATTTTGGTTTTCATGATCCTAGCTGGGGTACGTGTAGCTCTGACCCTAGCTAGATTTTAAAAGTTTTTTTTGGTTCGATCAAAATGCAACTTATCTTTCTACCGGATGTTTTAAATTTCGCACTTTACGCCTATTCCGGCATTTCAAGATGATAAGTTTTGTTCTAAGCCATCACACCGATTTGACCTTATTAATGACGGTTAGGACTTTTACGTGATACATTGGGTTATTAGTAATTTTGAGGAGGAGCTACATCTCCCTAAGTTGTTGATATCCAATCTAAACGTGAAGCGTCTGCACCGAGTTTCTGATCCTATCTTTTACCAATTGGTCACATCCGATCTGTTATACCTGACCAAGTTTCTCTTTTACGCTGGATTAAATATCTTATCAATCCAGTAAACCTCGTGTTCTCCCATGGGTAATGCTTTTTGTCTTCTCCACCCGGTTTTAAGCATATTTAAGCGGTGGAGATTATAGATGAAGATTACCATCTTTAGTTGCTTGTTTATCCTTCTTTCTATTTAGTATTTTTCTTTTAAGCCTCTGAACAAGTAGTTTTAACTCTTTGGTTTTCCTTGTCATTGGGTGTATGGAATAAAGTGGCTTAATTTGTTTTTGGATATTTATATCTAATTACCGCCACATTATTTTGTAACTTCCATTGACATATTATTAACGATCTCGTGGAGTTTCGCTTGGTTTACTTAAAACAGTTTTAACTTGCTTCTCCACGACGTGCTACGATGATCTCGCATCTACTTGAGAGCCGCTTTCCAGAGCTAAGTCTTTTTCTTAAATTCTCATTTTTATTTGTCATTGGGGACAATGACATGTTTAGGTGGGGGGTAGGAGACTTAGCTATGATATGTTATAATTGAAAATTGAAAGAAACGGTGAAACAAAAAAAAAAAAATTTTGAATAAATGCCAAATTAATTATATCTCGTACCCTTAGAATTGTGAGTTCCTAGCTAAGAATTGATAGGAAAGGAACCAAGTTAAGTAGAGTACATGATCATTTTATACTTATGTGAAGTAAATTTAAGGATATTCATGCCTATTGTTGCAAGTAGTTATTTATTATTCGATTACTCAATTTGAATCGATTTAATACCGCAAGCAAATCATAATAATTAAGAAGAATTATGTGTACATTGCGTAGATGATTGGTTATGCAGACTTAGAGTCGATATTTATCTCATTGATGTATTCTTATCTTCTTGCCATCAAAGCGGAGTAATAAGCTTGAGAATTATCTCGTGTTTTGACAATGAGTTAAACACTCGGCTTGTAGTAACATTACCAAAGTAGCCCCGCTTGTGGTAATATTCAATGCTATGCATGATCTAAGATAGGGGATACTCTAAAAGTTTTCTTCCTTGAGATTGATAGTATTTGAAAAATATGAAGAATTGAAGAAATTCAACTTTTAAGAGGCTTTGAGTAGTACTCGGTCTCCAAGTCCAAAACCCTATAGATACGCTCTTGCTTATTGTTCTAGTGCTTTAACCATTGCGAGGCTTAAGAAGTGGGAATGCTGATGTTGGTAGGTTGAGATTACGGTTAGTTAGCATAAACTCTAATCTGGCTTCGATTATATAAAATCGAATGCACATGCACACATCACTTCGGTTCATGTAGAGAGTAGTGAATAATGAATATCTTATGAGCATGACTGGTATGAGTTGACTCGAGCTTCTCGTAAGTATGATTTGACCATGTCAATTGTTTTCTTGGGAATGACTTATTGATGCTTTGTTCGGGACGATCAAAGTCTAAGTGGGGGGTAGTTGATGACGGTCAAATTATACCCGTAAAAGTCATCAACGTTGACCTTAAATCGGGATTAATAATATGTATTTTATATTAAATCACTTGTTTATATGTATTATTTAATGTTTTGTGATTTATAAAATATAATTTGGTATTTATCCATTTTATAAGATATAATTTGGTGATTATCTGTTTTTATTTATAAATCGGTATTTATCCGCTTTTATTATATTTATCCGCTTTATTTAAATATGATTTATTTCGATAAATATCTATTTTGCAGATTTGGATAATTATGGAGGATAAATACAAATGGAAGAATTAAATCTCAAGATAAATCAAAGGAAAATCAAGATAAATATCGGATTAGCACGAAAAGATCGGATGAGCATGGCAAACCACTCAAAGATGGCGCCACTTTAAGGATATGCATGAAGAGAGGCGCACTTCATCTTTTGAGATCGGCCGGAGTTATCTCTTATTTGTTGTGATATTTTGATGTATATCTTTAATTAGCTTGAACTCCTATAAATAAAGGCATGTTATACACGCCTTTTACACACTTCTTTACACAATACATTTTACACTTCTCAATTCATAATTAAATCTTCGATTTTTCTTAGAGCGCTTTTATGCAAGATCTCGCAATAATGTAAGTTCTTGTATTTATTTGTTCTTAGTTCTTTGTAATTAAGTCCCCAATTATTGTTTATTGTTTTAGGTTGTTCGTTCTTCACCGAACGATGTAGATCTAAGGATACGATATGAGGCGGTGGGGATTCCTTGTCTATAAGGATCCACACGCCCAGATCTCATATCCGGTGACCTATAGATGACTTTGGTATGATCAACAATCGTGTTTTTAGTAGATCTATATAATTGCTTTATGAGTCTCTATTTTATCCGTTACGTATGTAAAACGCTAAGATTTAGTTGTTCGTTGCGTCAATCTAGCCACGCCTTTATGGTGTGATTGTCCACCTAGAATTTCTTATCTTAGTAGGTATGGCTACTGCCACGTTGCTCGCCTGCTTTAATTAGCGTATTATTAGGAAATACCAATATAGGACTCTAGGTCGGCTCATGAATTGATCTTCCGGGACTTTCAAATGAGATCTAGATCTGCTCAGATTAGGGGAATTGTCGACACCTAGTTATACGTACATCGTAGATTAACATGATACCTAAAAAGTTAGTGTTAATGGGACGGAGACTCGATGCGATCGCTCTAGAAGTACGCCTGAAAAAAGGAATGTTGCCTAGGTGAGGAATACGGTTAATATCGGCATCCCTAGTTTTGTAAGCGTGCAAGTCATATGAGATGGAGGCCGAAAAAGCGAAGTCACGTGATGTAGCATAGTGATGATCTGATGGCCTACCCGAGCTAGATCTAGTTTAAGGGATGACTCCCGTAGCCACTATAAAAGAAATACGGATCGGATTAGTAGTTGTCGAGTCTAGCTTAATTATATAGAATCTCTAAATCCAAACGATAACATGATAATTGGGGAGGTTAATTACGTGTCTTTATTTGTGTTGTGTCGAGTAGTGTCCTTTACTTTTTCTTGTCTTTTGTTGGTCGTAGACCGCTTTTGTGTTCTTGGCATGAATGATTAATTGTTTGTATATAAATGATCCACAATTGGTTCCCTGTGGGATCGACCTTGATTCGCTATAGCTATACTACGATGGACCTAGTCCTCTTGCTAGTATTGGTTTATGGTGGTCAAGTATTTTTATTATCACTTGATCTCGTCATCATGTACCCGTTTCTATGGCAGCCACTCACCCTATCTCCTCTTCCTTCTCGTCGGCGTCACCACAGAGGGGTTCGGCTCCTCAGCAGCAGCACTTCGCCTCCAATCAGCACCACAACGGCACCTCCTTGCCTTCTTCAAATGCTCCGGCCACTGCTCCAACCGAATCCAATTTCCGGCCAAGAAGATCGGAGGCTGTATTTTTTTTTTGAGAAAGTTTAGGGTTTAGGGTTGTTACTATTAATTTTTTAACGATACGACATTTTTTGATGTAACTTTATCTATTTTACGGGCTGTTGCTACTTGTTTATTGGCCGTTACTACATTTTATGGGTTGTTAATCCTTTGTTTTTGCCTGTTAGTACTTGTTTATTGGCTGTTACTACTTTTTCATAAGATGTTACTACATTTTGAGGGCTGTGACTACTTGTTTCTTAGCTGTTACTGTTTGTTTTTTGGCTGTTACTACACTTTATCTAGCATTACTACGTATTTAATGTGTAAAAGGGTATTTTTGTCCAATTATTATGAATTTGTCCTTTTTAATCACATAACATGTAGTAACGTCCCTCTATCCTCATTTATGATTTTTTTTTTGTCCCTCTGGCCCCTTCACCCTAAAAGAAAACTAACCAAATACGTTTGGTTTCTCCCCACTTTCATCAAAATCAATGATTGAATATTGATTAATTAATCATCATTAATTTATTAAAATAGAAAACGAAATTAAAAAAATAAAAATGAAAAAATAAAAAAAAATCCTTGATTTAAGTAAACATATAAAAAGGAAATAAAAAAATATATAAAAAATCTTCAAGATCCTCATCAAAATCCTTGATTGAATAATAAACGAAAACTAACTAAATACGTTTGGTTTCTCCCCACTTTTAATAGCGTTTCATTTCTCTCCACTTTTAATAATTAAAATAATTAAAATATAATAACCATAAAATAATAAAAGATACCAAACACAAAAAGATTCTTGATTGCAATTTATAGGCACGTGGTTTTGCTTAAAAAATCCTTGATTTAATGAAATTATAAAATCCGAAATTAAAAATATTTATAAACATGCGCCCAAAAAGAGTTTCCCCACTTTTAATAATTAAAATATAATAACCATAAAGTACCATAAAATCATAAAAGATACCAAATATAAAAAGATCCTTGATTAAATTAATTACAATCGAAATATATTAAAATACAATAACCATGAAATAATAAAAGAAACCTAACTAAATACGTTTGGTTTCTCCCCACTTTTAATAGAGTTTCATTTCTTCCCACTTAATATTTAAAATAAATGAAATAATTAAAATGTAATAACCATAAAATAATTAAAGATACCAAATATAAAAAGATCCTTGATTGCAATTTATAGGCACATGATTTTGCTTAAAAAACCTTGATTTAATGAAATTATAAAAGCCGCAATTAAAAAAAATTACAAACATGCGAGCAATTTAGTTAACTACATGATTCCTTAAAGATTTCAATTTACCTCTTCGGAAACTACATTGTTATATATTAGAAACATAAAATAATAAAATATTCTGAACCGCAATTACAAACCCGTCAGCATAAAAACAATATGGTGAAAGATGCATCAAGCACGAAGAGCAATGGTAAGTTGGTAACGCATTATACCTCATCTCCACCAATATTCGTGAAAATTTATGTTTTTCATTATCAATTTCATTATTGTCAATTTTACCAGTATTCTATCAATGTTTTTGTTTTTTTTTTTTTTTTTTTTTGGCTTTTCTTTGGCTGAAGGTAAGCAGCATGATATGCACAAACTAGAAGTTAAAAGAAGAATATATTCTCAATTGACCAACGAGGAGCGATGCAAGAAGATTAGAAATATCGTGGAAACTAGAAGAAAAAGAAAAGCTGATTTTTTTTTTTTTGACAAGAGAAAAGTTGAATTGAACATATGGCTAAACCTTATACATATGGCTAATCCTATTCCGTTCTTATAGGAACACGTACATATTTTAGAAAGTAGAACATATATTGTTTTCATCACCCCATTTAAAGTGTGTTTGAAAAATAATATATACACCACAATAAAACTTATATATTTTCTAATATTGCTCCGAAACATATCAACCCACAATATGAGACAATCCGTCCGGAGATTGACCTGGTTGTCAATTATAATACAACCATAAAGGAAGCTGATACTTATATAGGAGAGGTGAAGTTGATGTGCAACTACACAAACTTCAAGGATATTCTAACGGAAGACAAGAAATTGATTGGTAAGGTTCCTAAATTTCGTTTTACAACTTCAATGCTATATTCTCATAAGAATGTCAGAATATTGAATTTTGTCGATACCCATACATTTATAGTCTGATTAGTCATCTTGATACACACATATTATTTCCAAGAATAATACTATATTTTTAATCACTAGGATATTTCGGTTTTATTATAATCTTACTATAAAATTTTATTTTTGTAATATTGCTAATCTTTCTTTCATCTTATTAGATGTCTTGGGAGTTTTGGTTCACTTGAAGCCAAGTACCATGGTCAAAACCAAAGGATCAATGGAAATGAGAGACATAAAACACATCAAACTAATGAACACTTTGTTCGTTATTCCAACATGATACCCCAAAAATATAATACATTCTTGTATTTTTATTAACAACAACTAAATTGTTTATGTAGAGGTGGTTACTAACGGTGACGTTGTGGAAAGGCATGGCAAAGAATGAAGGAAAAATGCTCGACTCATGTTCAGATGACAAACCTATCATAGCGATTATGAATCTAAGAAGAGATACCTATGAAGGTACTTTCAATATGATAATTTATAGCATTCTATTACGCATTTACATTATACATTCTAAACACGTAAATAATACATACATCAATAATACATGTCCTCGCCTCGAACAAGGAAGTTCTATCTATATTTTGCATGTTATGTCTTGCAGATGAATGGAAAGTAAACACCTCATTCTCATCCACACTTCATCTTGATCCGAAAGTCAAAGAGAGCCGAATGCTGCAAAAATGGTAATACATTTCGCAAAGTCAATTATATAAAATACTTACTTATTACCACTTACATCATAATTTTGAAAACTAACACCATTTATTCAACACGTATGTTGAATGCGATGTATCGGAGTACATGAAGGCAAATTTCAAGGTAACATAGCCAAATATCTCTATAAAATAAAATCTTTAGATATATATAATTTCTTTATGTTACTAATTTATGATATGATGAACATACACACATGGAAATGAGAATTTTGAATACTATGACAAACTAAGAATGCTAGATTTATCCGCACAATAAAAATTCATCTTTAGATTCAATGGAGAGCTGTAATATACTTATGGTATCAATGCTACACCCAAACTAATAGCAGAGGAGGTGCAAGAAGATACACACGCATCAACGGTACAATCAAAAAAGAAAATGAAGAAGAGCCAAATTAATGTAAGCAACGACAAAAGTCAACTTACAACCACAAAAGGCGAACACACAAGCCCAATTTATATCGATGATGATGAGCCGATTGGAAATATGAAGAATAAAATTAGATTAACAAAAATCGAACAAGAAAAGGATTATGTGGGTTACATTTGTTTTTTATTTAGATTTCGGTTGATTTGTTTTTTTCCTTCAGGAGAATTGATTCGATTTACTATTTTTAACAAACAAATTAATTAATTAAATATAATGTTTATGCTATTCATTTGATGTATTGTTTTAAGCAAATAAATAAATTAATTAAATATAGAAGACATATTCACAAATATGATGTGATAGAGGTCGCCTCCCATGACGGCAGTCTGCGTACCAGTCTGAATCCGTCGGGAGCGGAGCGACCTCCACCACCAGTTCGAACTCTTGCCCAACTCTTACCCAGAATGAATAACCACATTTTTCCCGTCCAAACGGAGGAGGCAATTACTTGTTGTCAGTTTCCGCCAGTTAAAAACAAACCGCTGTCTATTGTTTACATGTTTATGTTTGCTAGTATGTTTCCTGTACAATATAATACATTAAAAACACACCACGTGCAACGCACGTGCTGTTTACTAGTAAATTGAAATAAAGCAACTACAAAAAGCGAAGAGGAAAAAGCTATCTGCAACGGCCTGCATTATTAATTTTCTCGTCAATCGGCTTTTATTTTCGGCTATTTGAAGTACTGGACACTTGTCGTTTAACACATGTTGCCGGCGTGTCGTGTATTTAAATTTTGAAACTAACCGTGTCTCAATGTCTATGTCATATGGTGCAACATGTATCCGTGTTTCATACAATTTTATCGCTAAAATCATTATTCTATCTTGAAAAGGCTTATTAATTTATGAAAATCTATATTTACACCACGACGATTTTACCGGTACACCACATTTATCATGTATCACACGGAGCCAACATTTTAAAAACCGAAAAGTCAATTCGAGTGTTATGCACATATATTGGGAGTATTTATTTTCATCTTAACGTTTCTCAGTATTTAAAGGGATTTACTGAGAAATGCTCAATTTCCATCAAATGCGCTTGGAGTTTTAAAAGTGTATTTTTTATTTTTATTTTAATGGCACCAGATTGCTGTTTTTAAATGTCAAATTGAGCTAATAACGTGTTAACCCTTTCTCCCGGTTAAGAATATCAACTCTTTGAGAATAGAAATGCAGCCACAACAACTTGACACTAGTAAATGTTTTTGGAAGTCAATTTGTGCAAAACAGTAATAACTTACAAGCTGCAGAAGGCCCATAGATGAAGCTCCCATCTGTAAAACACTTCATTGCTTTGGTATTTCAAAAACGAATTCGAAAGCAAAATCTTGAAAGAAAAGTCTTGACTCCTCGAACTAACACCTCTACGATTATCCTACGATAATTAAACGACAAGCTACGGTTAACCAATTCTCTACTCACCAAAATCTCAGATTTTCTGAAAAACGAACGGATCTATAATTAGGATTAGGAAGGAAACTTACCGGAAAAAGAACGGTTGGTACCTCGCGGTGACCAATTTCTTCTACTATGATCTGCCCCGAAAATCAACCATTAAACCCCGAATTTAAAAAACAGCGTTCCAATTTTTTTTCTCCTTTCCTTAGCACAGGTCGGCCTCTACTCCAATTGCAGAAAAAGTTTGCCCCGTAAAAACTAATGTAATTTAGGGGCTAAATTACAATTTTAGTCCTGTAACTAGCCTGTTTTTCGATTTTGGTCCTATTTTTTCTCCGGCGACAATTTTAGTCTTGTAAGTGTTTTTTTTTTTTTTGCAAAAATAGTCCTGAACGCTGGAAAGACCACTTACATGACTAAAATTGTCGCGGAAAGACCACTTACAGGACTAAAATTGTCGCCGGAAAATACCAATTTTAGTCCTGTAAGTGGTCTTTCCGGCATTCGGACTATTTTTGCAAAAATAGACCACTTACTGAGACTAAAATTGTCATTGGAGAAAAATAGGACCAAAATCAAAAAACAGGCTAGTTAGAAGACTAAAATTGTAATTTAGCCGTAATTTAGGTAAGGGGGAATGAGGGAGAAGGACAAAAATATTTCATCAATTAAATAGAAGGACAGTCTTTTGAAACTTTTACATAAAGGACAAAACTATTTATTCATTTATCGAAATTCACTTGTGTTCGAAATTCAATTGCTTTAAATTCATCATAAATTCATTTGTTGAAATTCACTAATTTTCTAAATTCATTGTCGAAATTCACTAATTTTAAGGATTCACTGTCGAAATTCATTGTCAAAATTCACCGATTTCGGGATTCACTGGGAGATTCACTGATTTTCGGGATTCACTGTTTGTCCTTCTCGCTATAAAAATTATGCAGTTGTCCTTCTCCCTATAAAAAATATGTAGTTGTCCTGTTACTTAAAAACATTCCAGATTGTGTCCTTATCCCTAATTTTCTATTAGGAAAAGGTTGTAAAAGACCATTTTACATCTTATTTATGTAAAAAGGACAACAAAAAAATGCAATAGTTGTAAAGGACAAAAAGTAATGTCAATCCAAAAATACCCTTTATAACTAGTCTTATTCCTCCATTATGTGCATCATTCCTCCGTTATCCTAAACTCTAGAAACCCTAGCCTCCTTCATTATGCGCCTCCTTCTTCTGCAACAAATTGAATCCTTCATTGTGCGCCTCCTTCATTTTCTTCTGCATTGAATCTTGAAAGCTGATGTCTTTCCAATCCTCTTCTGATTCGGCGGCGGCATCATCAGATTTCCATGAGGCGGCGGCATCATCAGAGAAGTTAAGCGGCGGCACATTGCTGCATCATCAGCGGCGGTGGCGGAGAATCCATTGTGATAGGAAGAACATTGCAGCATCATCAGCGGCGGAGGAGAATCCATTGCAGCATCATCAGCGGCAAACCCATCGCCTTCTTCTTCGCTTGCGAGATCTTTGGTCAACCTCTATTCGGATCTCTGCTTTCTGGTTATTATTTGTTTCTCCTCGATCAACGCCCATATATTGCTCTAAAGTATCTGCTTAAATTCAAGATATGAATTCAATGATTTTCTTTTATCTTTGTTTTGGTGAATCTTTTATATTTGCGACTTTGCTTTATTTGGTCTTACATTAGAACATCAAGCCATGTGATTCCAGTGTGAAAAGGCTTGTAAATTTTTGTATTGTTGTCCCGGTTTTCTGCAATTTACAGTTTATGTTCTTCATTTTTCCTCATCTATCTTTCTTCGAATCTTGTAAAGATGATGCAAATTAACATGGTATAAGAGCTTCATACTCTGTTTTTGATCTGATTCGAGCAGATTAGTAAGAAGGTAAACCTGATTTCCGGCGTCGATTCGAGCAGATTTCCATTCGATTCGAGCGGCGGAGCAGATTTTTGTTCCATTTTTTTAGGTTTTGCTGCATTTCGGTTTTGATCAATTGTTGTTGTATGAATCCTACTGTCTTTATTTTTGTTCTTGAAGAATTGTTGTTGAAGAATTATCAATTGTTTGTTTTTGAGGAATTATCAATGCATTTTTTGTAATGTTACTACATTTTTGTAATGTTACTACATTTTTTGTATGAATGTGCACGATCTTAAGATACGCAAATCCCTATTGGGGTTCCTTTCCAAGTAGGGTATAGAAAGAGTAACGCTTTTGGCATTTTTTCTATGAATGTGCACGATCTTAAGGTACACAAATCCCCTATCAGTTCCCTTCCCAAGATAGGTATAGAAAGCAATGGAAACACCCTCAAACATAGTAACACATAATGTAGTAACTCGTAGTAACACCAACACGTAGTAACACCAGCACGACTTTAATGTGAAAAGAAAAAAAAATATTATCATTAAGGGTATTTTTGTACATGTCTTTTTTTTTTATCCTTCTCAACCAAATATTATTTTTTTTGTCCTATTCTTCATTTAAGATGTAAAGTTGTCCTTTAGGACCACCACCCGATTTTCTATTTAGGTAATGGTTCCTTTTATACCGATTAATTAAAGTAAATACTCTTAGCTAAATTCTTTTTAATAAAATAAATAAGTTAAATAATAATTAGGTAATAATATAAATATCCGATTACCATTTTACCATTACCATTTTACCATAATATAAATATCCGATTACCTTTCTCCCAGTCAAGATTGTCGACTCTTTGAGAATAGAAATGCAGACACAACAACTTGACACTAGTAAATGTTTTTGGAAGTCAATTTGTGCAAGCAGTAATAACTTACAATTAAGCTGCAGAAGGCCCATAGATCAAGCTCCCATCGGGAAAAAAGAAAGATTGTAAGGATTCTCGTGGGCAATCACGAACAAGCTGATGGACAAGTTTTGGAACTGTTTGCGGTTTGTTAGTTGTTCAACGGTAAAGGAGACGAAAGAAGAAGAAAGCGAGATAAGGGTTATTTGGAATGGTTGGACTCTGTTTTTGAAGAAGAGCTCCATTTGAAAGGAGTTTTGGAAGTGTTCAACTCTAGTCTTGAAGAGCTCTCCTCTTGAAGAGCTACCTTTGATTTCAGAAAATTCCCCATGGGCTGATCAGATGGTAGAAAAGATTCAATCTTGTAAATTGGGCCTAAGATTCTTGAGAATGTTCTTCTGGTCCTTTTCCACGTTGGAAGATACTGATGGAGAAATCAGGCATATTTTAATACCTGTAAACCGTACTCGTGAAGATATGTGGGTGTTAGAAATAGTGACTTGACCTCTCAGCAGGGCAAGTCAGCTAAGCAAGTCAGCAGGACAATGCCAGCAGGGTACTCTCAGCAGAGTAATATCAGCAGGGTATGTCAGCAGGGTATATCAGCAGGGTATGTCAGCAGGGGCAATGTCAGCTGGGCAAATATCAGCAGGTTACGTCTGGTGGAGTCAGCAGACTTCACATCTGGGGTATTTTAGTCAATCTACCTGTATTTAGTTATGACGGCTAGGTCTAGGGTTTGGTGACTATAAATACACATCCATTGTAACCTAGAATATTAGCGGAAAGCCGCTTGCGAGGCATAAGCGACAATTGCGTATGCAATTGCGAGAATCTGAATCTCGGTGATAATAAATTCTCCTCGTTTCTGCCCGTGGTTTTTTATCTCTCTCAAGTTGAGAGGGGTTTTCCACGTTAAATCCTGTGTTATTGTTTCTTGTGTAGTTTATTCTTTCTCGTTTATTCTTGATTATTGCAATCCGTTTGTATCCCTGACGGTCCTGTCATAACAAGTGGTATCAGAGCAAGGTTATCATCAGGGAATCTGAGGTTCTGTTTGGGAACCATCTGTTTGAACAAAATTTTATCTTCACCAAGACCTTCACCGGTGCTAGGATTTTGTGATAAAAGTTCTGTTCTTTGGCGAGATCAAGATGTCTGGGTTAAATGTAGAGATTGATAAATTCACAGGGAGGAACAATTTCAATCTGTGGCAAATCAAGATGCGTGCTCTATTGAAGAAACTAGGGCTCTGGGCTCCATTGACAAAATCGATGGATGCAGGAAACGCTGAGATGGCCGGTCTGGAGGAGAAAGCACATTCAATGATTTTGTTGTGCTTGTCTGATGATGTTATCACCGGTTCTTTGAAGAGGATTCAAAGAAGTGAGTGTGGTACCGCTTTGAGAGTCTCAGATATGACAAAGTCGTTGACCAACAAGTTCTTTGATGAAGCAACATCTGTTCAGTTTAAAGATGCATGAAGGGATGCCTCTCAGAGATCATCTGGACAAGCTGAACACAATATTGCTTGATTTAAGGAGTATTGGTGTTAAGATCGAAGATGAGGATGCAGCTCTAATTTTGTTGGTATCACTTTGCCAAAGATCATATGAGAATTTTGTGCAGTCTTTTATTGTTGGGAGAGACAAAGTGTCATTGGAGGATGTTAGGGCATCTCTCCATAATCAAGAGCTAAGGCATAATTCAAAGAGTACAGTGCAGCACAATCGGGTCTCTTGGTTTGGTTGCTAGTAGCGATTGCAAAGGGAATGCAAATGCAGTGCGAATCAATCTAGGGTGTTGACAAGCGGGTGGAGCTTGAGTCCATACTCACCGAGTCTGCGAACTCTCTTTGAGAATAGTCAACACTAATCTAGCACTTGGTTGTGCATCCAAACTGAAGAATCAAGAGTTGAATCTGGTGGAACCAAAATCTGGGGTCAGCAGGGTGAAAGTCTGCTGATCTAGTACCAGCTGAGTGAAAGTCAGCTGAGTAGAGTGGAATGTTCAAGTCTGGAAGTCTGCCGATAAAAGTCAGATGATTCCATCTGTCAGCAGGGTGGCATCTGCTGAATCTGTTGAACATGTCTGTGGTGGTTCTGCATCTGTGTCTGGAAGTCTCAGCAGAGTAAAGTCTGCTTAGAATCTGGTGAACATGTCTGAGGTGGAGTTCTCATCTGGAGTTAAGTCTCATCTGGAGAAGTCTAACCTAAATTCTGTTTTGTTCACATTTGGTCAGCTCAAAAATCCGAATCTGAATCTGCAATCTGTTTGGTTGAAGTTGAATCTGAAGAACTCAGCTGAGTGTTCTCAACTGAGGTGATTACATCTCGAATCTGTAATCACATCTTGTCTGGTGATCAAGTCTCGAATCATTTGGTCACATCTGTTTCTCAACTCAATCAAGTCTGAATCATAAATGCAGAGGATCTCATCCGAATCTGGAGGTTCTCATCTGGTTGGTTTCTCATCCTGAGTTCACTCTCATCTGGAGGAATCACATCTGTAGAAATATTAAGTCCGGAAGGAGAATCTGGTACAAGTACATCCGGCATTGAAGAATGCATCCGTACAAGTACATCTGCTTTATGAAATCTGATTGATTTGTGAATGAGAGTTCAAGTCAAGGTGGAGATTGTTAGAAATAGTGACTTGACCTCTCGTGAGGCAAGTCGGCTAAGCAAGTCAAAGCAGGACAATGCCAAAGAGGTACTCTCAAGCAGAGTAATATCGCAGGTATGTCGGCCAGGGGTATATCGGCCAGGTATGTCAGCAGGGGCAATGTCAGCTGGGCAAATATCAGCAGGTTACGTCTGGTGGAGTCAGCAGACTTCACATCTAGGGTATTTTAGTCAATCTACCTGTATTTAGTTATGACGGCTAGGTCTAGGGTTTGGTGACTATAAATACACATCTGTTGTAACCTAGAATATTAGCAGAAGCTGTTGCAGAGGCATAAGCAGCAATTGCGTATGCAATTGCAGAATCTGTAATCTCCAGTGATAATAAATTCTCCTCGTTTCTGCCCGTGGTTTTTTATCTCTCTCAAGTTGAGAGGGGTTTTCCACGTTAAATCCTGTGTTATTGTTTCTTGTGTAGTTTATTCTTTCTCGTTTATTCTTGATTATTGCAATCCGTTTGTATCCCTGACGGTCCTGTCATAACAGTGGGGAATATCAACATTTGAACTTTCCGTTTCTTCCTCTTTGGAAACCACAAAACATGAGATAAAGAGATGGTATATAGTTAGCACCATCTTACTAGTCACATGATAAAAACACAAATTTTCAGAGACCCATTTTCTTCACCCTCTTATCAGGGGCGGCTGCAGGAATTCCGGGATGGGGGTCAGGGATCGAGAGTAGCACCGTCATAAGACGATAGTTTTATCTTTTTTTAGAAACACTGCAGGGTCGAAAGCAAAACAGTGGGTCAGCCGTTGAAAATTAGGGGGTCAATTAGCTATGTCTTCCTATTTATCTATATAAATATACCTAAGAATTTATTTATTTTTATTTAATAAGGGGGTCAAGTGCACCCCAAACCCAACACTTAAAGCCGCCCCTGCCTCTTATCTTGCACAAATACGTCCCTCAATCATGCACCACCAAGCAACATAAGTTTTCTTTATTGAATACAATGGCCGTGGATAGTGGAGAAGGAACCGGTTGACGCAACGTAATGAGGTAACCTCGATTCAGTCTCTTTTTGAGTCACCTTCGAATATTTTTGTTCGCAGATATTCATTGCCTCTGCCGATATGAATTGCAGATACAATGGCCGTGGATAGTGCAGATATTTTTCCTCGATCTGGCCATATGAATTGAAAGTAGACAGATGCCTATCTGGGATTAGCACTTTTTTGTTTACAACTCGCTCGGTATATACTACGACGAATTGTCCCTCAATTTTTCTTTACTTCATTTAAAAACTTCATAGCTCAAAGCCACGTTGTGTAATTGTACATCTTCTGTGGTTGTTACAATTTATCCATCAGCAACTATTCATAATAAATAGACGAGACTTGAGAGATGTATTTTATTGTGAAATTTAATCCCTTTCGTTTTCCATTTTACGAGGTGTTACAATTTATCCATCAGCACATCGTCAAGGCAATCATACACGTTTCTTAGGCCACGTAGATTTAATCCCTTTCTTGCCAGAACAAAATGGATAATTGATGATTTGGCACTGGAAAACCCCTTAATCTTGATGTAACCAACAGTGTTAAATGTTGAAAGATCAGTAAGTTGCTTGACTTTAATGTTGTATTCATTTTCAGCTGAAAAACTGGAAAGCTTCCTGGAACAATTTCCCAGATTTCCAGATGCAATTCTAGTTGGGAGTCCTGGGGACATTTTTGTCACTGAGATAGCTGATCAGGTAAGAAAACGCTACGACTTGTATTGAAAAAAGATTAGTTTCTGGTCCACTTGTGATTTGCATTATGCGCGTTTGTGTCAGCTTCAAAAGCTGAAGGTGGAGCCTTGTGCTTCTGCATTATCTTTCAGAGCTCAAAATACTCCCAAGGTACAGCCAAGTATATAATGTCAGCATTGGTGCAGTTATTTGTAAGTTTTGTATCCTAAGAATTTCTGATCAAAGGTGAAGTATGACTTAATTTTCCGCAGGCCTAGAATTAAGCATGGCTACGAGTACACGATTAAAGACCTGTTCGTCATGCAGCAAAGGACGCTGTAGATGTGCTCTTTCCTGTTACCTAAGAAAATCTGTGTTTAATTCAAGAAATAGTAAGTTTTTGAAAAAACTCGCATATGCAGTGTCCGAAGAAACACCTAGTCATATAGTCTTACCTCGTATTAATGAAAAGTGACGGCTTTAATGAGTATGTTTATGGCTATATTTTACAATGCGAAAAGGCACGTTGTTTGTAAATGATTTCACTGTCACGGCGGTATGTATCATATCGAATATAATGCTGTGTCAACTTTTAAAAGCATTTTGACCATTGATCAGTTTGAACTGGGTTATTCATACCGTTTTCATTTCTGCAAACAGAATTATTGATCAACAGATAACAGTTAATCCCATTATGTTTAGTATCAGCAAAAGAAAAATTCATTGCAAGAAGAAATGTAATCCAAAGGCAAACAAGTATCACTACTTAATTAAAGGAGTGGCAAGTAGCAAATGGGGGCCAAAGTACACGAATTACTGACTTAAACTCAGTACAACAAGTTGATTTTGAAGACCGATCGAGTTTATTTTACGCATGTAAATGAACCTCGATTAGATTTGCATTCAAGTTTCTCTGTTTTCTGCATCAACCTAGTAGTTGATTCTTGTTCTCCACAGATATTAGAATTGTCAAGCCAACTCGATGTTTTTCTTGAGGACGTACACATACGAGATTCCGATATCTGCATGAGTTAATAAACTTTCCCAATATGTACATTTTACCTTGTCGGAAAAAGTCATTCTTTACCGCTCCGGATTGGTAACCGCTGCCGCCTCTTTTGTAATCTCCTTTTCCACCGCCTTCTTACCCTCCGATTCCGCCATCGCTGATTTCACCAAAAGCAATCTCGATTTATTCTACGCACTCGATGCTTCTGGCCGGTTTGGGATTATCTCTCTATCTTATTCACATTTACATCACCGAAATCAAACGCACTCTACAAGCCCTCTGGATTCTTGGTACTATTGGATCATTCATTACATACACAATCCTTGCACAACCTTCCGGCATCGGTTTAGTCGAATACGTAATCCAAAACCCGACTTCCATATGGTTTATTGGTCCCCTTTTTGCTTCTCTAACAGGGCTTGTTTTCAAAGAAGGTCTTTGTTATGGAAAATAGGAAGCAGGATTGTTAACCTTCATAATTCCCTCTGTTCGGCTTGGTCATTTGAGCAGCCTAATGGATGATGGGGTAAAATCGACTTTACTCGGCGTCTGGATGGCACTTTTTGTGGTGTTTACTGGAAGAAAGTTTTTATGACGAATCCCTATATATAGCAAACGGAAAATTTGCTTGAACGAGTAAAATAACTAAGAGAAATCTAATATGCGCTCGTTGATCTTGATATGGTCTTAAATGATAATTTTTTTTTGTCTCTGATTATATTCGCCGGAGAAGGTAATGCAGTTGTTTCAGAGGTCACATTTTTGTTTGCAGCCTCAAGGCGATTCGCCGACCAGAAAAATCAACATCTGATGCACTAATAGCAGGATGTATACCTGTGTTTTTTCATCCTGGATCTGCTTATATTCAGTACACATGGGACCTCCCCAAGAACTATTCAACATACTCTGTTTTCATTACAGAGGACGAAATTCGTAAGAATAATGCGAGCATCGAAGAAACACTTAGAAAGATATCTCCAGAGGTTATTGTGGAAATGACAGAAAAGGCCCCAAGATTATATACGCGGATTCAGGGTTGAAATCACGGACATTCAATGATGCATTCGATGTATCCGTGGAAGCTGTTATTCGTAGAGTTACAATCTCACATGTTTGGGTTTAAGGATGATTGAAATACGTTTAGAGAGGAGAAAGGTTATTGTGATAACAATAGGATTTATTTTTTTCTTTTCCAAATCCTACAACCAGACTAGGATTTACTCTCTATTGCCCTGTGCACGCGGGAAGAACCTCAAGGAAAGGTAACAGTGAGCTCGAGCTGGAGCTGCTGCTCAGCCGGCGCTTTTCTCCTTGGTGAGTGTTTTGTTTTTGGCCCATTGGTTGCTTAGTGTCAACCCGGAGATCCCACCATTTAATACTATAAGCATTGGAAGCCTCAATCAAATGCTTGTACTTATTATTATGCATTGACGATCAGAATAAAAAAGACCGATCGTTGTAGGTAGGTTAAACAAACCGACATGCATTATAACTACATTTCTGGTTATATCATATAGTAGGGAAGTGTGGTTAAAGATAGCACATTTATGTTCAATGCTCTTTCGGATGCGGAGAAAGAGGCTCTTATCGAAAAGCTCAAACAGCAGATCAAAACATCAGAATCTTGATTATGCAGGCAACAAGTATGTACTAAAGCATCGGGGCTATGCAAGGTCTGAGTACGGACTAGGTTATTTAGAACTTGTAGGAAGGCAACAAGTATGTATTTAAGCATCGCGTCTATGCAGGATCGGTCTAGGTTATTTAGACCTTGTGTATATGTATCTCTATAAGACTGTTTTCCGCGGTTTTGTCTAGTGTCACAAGGGCTGATTCTGAAGCTACTTCTTGCAAGAATTATGTATACAAAAGAAAAAATTCTTGACTAACAACAATTTTCAGTCAATGAATGTTGTGTGTTCTTTCCATGCGAAACGCACGTTTGGAGCTTTCAAACCAGCGTTCCATGTCTCAAACCAGCGTTCCAAGCTCCAAACCAGCGTTTCAAGTGCCAAACCAGCGTTTCAAGTGCCAAGAATGGAAACAGAGAGTACACCCCTCCAAACGCTGGTTTAAGAGCCTTCAAACCAGCGTTTGGACCAATTTTCTGCAGATTTTTCCCTCCACCTATAAATACCCCCTCAGCCCAACTCAAGAACAACGGCACCATGAAAATAGAGTAGTTTAGGTTAAATTGGGGCGATTTCTCTCATCTTTAGGAGTTAGATTTAGTATTATATATCATTAGAATCCTCTTTCGATCCTCTCTTTCATTATATAACTCTTATCTTCGATCTGTAACATTTCAATTGTCAAAATTTGATCTTTTTGGAGCACGAATTTGGTACTCATAATTTCTTAATCAAGTAAGTTTGTTCTCTTGTTCTTTTATTGTTATTGCTATGTTTTTCTACCTTGTTTGTTGTTTAGTTTCCAATATGTGTAGCTAATTCCTCCCCATAGTCG
This sequence comes from Gentiana macrophylla, assembly GCA_026214975.1. Lineage (NCBI taxonomy): Eukaryota > Viridiplantae > Streptophyta > Magnoliopsida > Gentianales > Gentianaceae > Gentiana > Gentiana macrophylla. The sequence continues at coordinate 203,031 of JAOBSW010001199.1, read as the reverse complement.
AATCATGTGAAATGTGGTGAAATCACCCTTTGGGTGATGAAATTGGGAGTGGGTAGTGCTTTTTATTGTTGTTTCTTGCATGTTTCACGTCTTAGAACTTGTTATAACGGATTTGGGCTAGATTGATCACCTAGGTCAAAGATCACACACACCACTCTTGAGAGTTGTTCAGAGAGAGGGGTGTGGGAAGAGGGTTCTAGGATCGTGGTGTAGTCTCGGTTTAGTCGTTAAACCGAGCTTACTACCATGAGGTTACTCGTTTACACGTTTAAGCGGCTCTAGTGCAAGACATGCCTTGTTAGTGATTTTTCCTTAGGGAAGGGTAGTTAACATTGCATAAAGTGTTGGGTGAGAGTTGTTCAGACCCTAGCATCGGGAATAGGAGTTTGCACCCGTGATATTGAATGTGAGAGTTCGCTTTGTTGTTGCACACTCCCGGTTTTGTCTATCTTAGGGTTGAGATTAGTCACATGGATCATGGTTCGGCTATGTCCCTTTCTCCTCGTTGAATCTAGTAGTTTAATCTTCTCTCTCTTTTATGTTTTAGCATAGTGTAATAACAACCAACCAACCGCTTGTTTGCCTGTACTAAGTTAGAAGTTCGCTTTGGTACTCATAAACACACCTTTCTCTGTGGGATCGACCTCGGACTCCTGTAGCTATACTCATGAATCGACCGGTCCATTGCCGGTTAGAGAGCTTGTTTAGTCACCGTTGTCTTGAGTATATTATAAATTTTGTTCGGTGAGAAAAAACGCTCATCAAAATGGCGCGCCGTTGCCGGGGAACGGTGTGTGTTATTTGTGATATCTTGCAAGTGAACCGAAGGCTTGGGCCTAGGTTTCATTTTATTGTTTCTCTTGTTGTTTACTATCTTGTAGGAACATGACTCAAGATGGTGGGCAACGTTTTGATGGTATAAATGCTTATGGTGGCCATCCGGGAGCTACTAATAACGTTCCGGGTCAAGCCAATATTGCTCAAAAAGGAGTGAATGTGCAAGCTCAGAGTGGTGGAATGCCGCCGATGAGCCAAGAGATGATGGATTGGTTCATGGCACAAATGCAAGCTCAAATGGCTCAATTTCAATCTATGCTAGTCAATCAACAACAACCACCTCTAGTCAATAATCAATGGGCAAATGCAATTCCAAATATGTTCGATGGAGGAAGCCAAAATGACGAGTGGGTTGACTTGTAGAGAGTTTTGATGAAGTCGGACAAGATTATCAACAACAAGATGCGTGCCTCACTTTTCGGTACCAACAAGAGAGTTGTAATATCCCGATTTTCGAATAAAGGGCAATTCGGTCCTTTAATAAATCGGAATATTATGTTCCTTTGTTTTAAAGGTTTTATAAAAGAAAAAGGGATAATTAGGGACTTAAATAATAATTAGAGATAATTGGGATTTATAAAAAGGGATATAATCCTAATTATTAACCTAGTTGTTATTTTGTAAAAAAGAGCGACCGATCTTTTTCTTTGAGAGAGCCGCAAGTTTTAAAAAAGGGGAAAAAGCTTTTGAAGCCCAAGGTTAATCCGTCGTTTGTTTGAACAGATTCATCAAGAGATAAAGAATCACCGTGACCCGAGGATCGTTTGGATATCAACAACCTTTAAATCCGTTATCGTAAGTTTTCAAAGACCGTTTTGTTTTAGGATTCGTATTCGGGCTTTTAAACCCAAGCGTTTACGCATTTAAACAAAGATTGTAGTGATCGTTTTGGTGTTAATCGTTATAGGTTCATTTTTAAATGTTTAATCTTTTGGAAGGTTGAAGCGTTGGATTGTGGTAGCTCGCAATAATCAAGGTAACGTGGTTTCTTATCGTATGATTAGGTTCTTGTAAAGACGTAGGGCAATCTGTGGTTTGAATCTGTTTAAGTTGAGTTTTAGATGATTTTTGGGTTGAAGATCGCGGGTGGAAAGTTGCAGATTTTCTGGGAAAATCCCAGGTGGACGGGCGTCTGCTAAGTCAGACGAGCGTCTGCCTTCCATGCAATTTGGACGGGCGTCCGGTTTTATGGACGGGCGTCCAAGCGGTTAGTTTTGATACTGAGATGTGATGGCTTGAAGGTGGGCGGGCGTTGATCTTTTGACGGGCGCGTCCAGGCTCAGACGAGCGCCTGCAAAAGGCGCGCACGGGCGTTTGGCTTGAGGTTCTTGTGTGCTAGCGTTTTGTGATGTCGACTTGATTCCGTGCTCTATAACATGATTTCTTCGCAAATCCTTACGTGACAAAGCTCAATTAGCTTTTGGTGCGTTTAGTTCCGGCACCACATGGATTCCCTAAAAAGATGAAGTGTGGGACCACCGAAAGCTTCGGATTTGCCTTGTGCTTCGATAAGCTAGAGTTTATCGATGTCTGTGTAACTGCTAGGACTTGTCCGTGTCTAGTGGTCTAAGTATGAGAGTAGGAGATGTGAGGGAGCTTATTTGAAAACACTTAGGTGGCTAGTTAAATACCTAATCAAACGTATGTGTTAGACTAAAAGCTTAAACATCATGCAATGCTCGGTAAGGCACAGTACAATATCGCGATGTGTTCTCTGACTAGACAAAGTAGCTTGTACCCACGCCGGTCAATCGATTGGCCAGACAAAGCGTTGGTGCATTCTGCCGGTCATCACACCATCGGGACTCAGATATTCCCGGGGCTACTAGAGCGTGTCTCTAAGTAGGTTGCACCCAGTTGCCCTAGTACATCCTATTACTAGGCGAAGTGCCCTTGTTATTCATGATGTAACAAACTTGAGCTAAGATAGATACCCTTGGAACCTCATGTTATGCTATGAACATAATATGATAGTTAGCTAGGATTAATAACGGAAATGAATTAATAAAAGACGACGTTGCTTTTATTTCTTTATGAGATCATGGTTATACGATCTTCTACACGTTACTAAGTACTTTTGTACTTACCCCGTTACGTTGTCTTTGTCTTCCCTTTCCCCAAGAAGATGAACAAGTGGTTACCACGATGAGTTCTTTGATGACGAAGTTTGAGTTGGAGCTCAAGACTTAGATCTTTTAGTTTGTTTCTTTTAAAACAGCTTGTTTCAAGTTTTGAATAATGTTGTTCTTCCTTTTGGATTAGTTACCTTTGACCCTTTTGGATTTAATTTTGGATGATTAGTTCTTTGAATGGATTTTAGTTTTTCACAGCATTGATTACCGTTGTTGCGATCGTTTGGGTTCCCGAGTTGTTGAGTTGTTTTATCTTCCGCGTCGTTTGGATTCTGATGTATGACGTAAGGCTTGCATGTATTATTGAGTTTTATTTGATAATATATGTGCCGAGCGCTTCTTTCCGGATAAGGACTCGTGTCCGAGAATGGGCGTTACAGGTTGGTATCGTAGAGCAAGGTTTTCTTTCTTTGTGTAGGACTTGGTTTTCTTTAAGATAAGTTTAGAGCTTTAGTAACCCCTTCTCTTTTTTCTTGGCTACAGGATGGTGCTTACTAGAGGAGGAGCTAGTTCGTATAACGCCGATGCAAACTAATACCCGCACAAGTAACGCAGAGACGGATTTTGGCCGAGGTTGTGGTTCCAGAAGAAGGAGGAGTGGACCAGCTACTCAGGGTTCCTCCGGTCACTCAAGTGAACAACCCTGATCATGGTGGAAATCAAGGACCAAGTAATTACATTAGAGGTCGAGTGGAACAAGCGGGTCCTTCAAGGTTTAGCACTTCGCGTGCAGCTTTCCACATCGGCTCCAAGGACCACCACTTGGACCGGATTGGGACTTTCTAATCCACCGGCCGCTCGATTCGATTATCCACAGGTATCCATGTTCCCATCTACACCTTTGAGTTTCACCCCTCACCCGGCGCTCGACCTCCACCACCACCTAGATCGAGTTCTTTAGTAGCACTGGCTACACCCACCCCAGTGAGAGTTATCGAATGCCTCACCGATACAAAGCAGTTTCCAAGATCGGCGATTTGGGGTTATGATAGACCAATAGACTGGTATGAGAAAGTGAAGAAGCATAGGTACCGAGTTCTTCGGTAATGTTGAGCCACAAGCAGAAAGAGACTTATGGCTACGTCGCTTTGAAAAGTCTTGTAGAAACATGAGGGCCCCGTAATCTGAATGGGCTCGCTTAGCGATATCTTTGTTGGCGGTGTAATGCAGAGAGTTGGATGGAGTCTTATGAGCAAGCTAATCCTAGAATCACAAATTGGGCGGTATTCAAGGATTTGTTCTATCGTGAATACTTCCTAGAACGGCACAAAATGCAAAGGCCAACGAGTTTTCGAGTTTAAAACAGGGAAGAAATACTACAAAGTGACACAAGACTGCAGAAGTTTCATGAGTTGGGCGTGTTCTATCCGAGATTATGAAAATTGAGGAAAAGAAGATAGACAAGTTTATGGAAGGGTTGTCACATGATGTGGCGAAAGGTATGCTTGGAGATAGACCGACAAGTATGGCAAGCGTCATGGATAGAGCATTGACAATGAAAGGTTTGCCAACAGCCGGCAGCTTGTAGTTGGGGACAAGAGGCCATTCTCAAATTTTCAAGGAGGTAATAGAGGCGCCACAAAGCAAATGTTAAGAAGACCGGGAGTTCAAAGAAAGAGTTCGACAAGTGGAACACCACCGGTTTGTGCTAAGTGTAACAAGGCACATTCAGGAGATTGCATGGCAGGTAGCACGAGTTGTTTCCACTGTGGGGAAGTGGGACATTACTCGAGGGCGTGCCCTAAGAAAATCTCTCAAAGAAATCGAGACAGAGGATTTGAGGTATCCAGCCAGGGCAATCGTCCTGCAGTGTAGCGATTCGATTCGTGTTTGCAACTGATGCGGAGCCAGAGGAGTTAGATGACTTTGTGGTGACAGGTACTTTTCAGTGTTTGTGTTTCTTATAAATATTTAATATGATATAGCGCGCATATGATATTACATATTTGTAATGTAAATTGATTCACTTGTTAGGTACCATTATCATAGATAATCTAGCGATTTCACCTGTTTGATACCGGAGCTTGAGAACCTTTGTTTCTCCAAGGATAGTTAAGAAGTTGAACCTACCCCTTAAGGAGTTGGAGAGACCTTTGAGTATAACCACCCCGTTGGGCCGAGTTACTAGATGTGCTCAAGTCACACCCCAAGTTGATATTAGAGTCGGGACTCACCAGTGCCAGCATGCTTTGACGGTGTTGGATTTCTCAGACTTTGATGTTATTCTAGGGATGGACTGGTTGTCTAAGAACCATGTCTATTTGGATTGCAAAGGCAAGAGAGTAATCTTTAAGGTTCCAAGAAAATCAGCTAAGACTTTTCAGGGTATCGTATACAAGCCTAGTAAGAAACAGCATCCGATCATCTCAGCAGTTAAAGCTTTAAAAGCCTTGAGGCAGGGTTGCCAAGGTTTTGTGGTGTACGCGCTAGATAAGGAAAAGCTCAAACCCGAGTTAGGAGAGACTCGTGTGGTTAAAGAATTTCTTGAAGTCTTCCCAGAAGATTCGCCAGGACATATGCCTGATAGGGCCATAGAGTTCGAGATCGAGTTGATCGCAGGAGTTTCACCAGTAGCTAAAGCACCATACAGGATGGCACCAGCTGAGTTGAAAGAGTTGAAGATTCAGCTTAAGGAGATGTTAGAGAAAAACATCATCCAGCCAAGTACATCACCGTGGGGAGCACCGGTTTTGTTTGTAAAGAAGAAAGATGGGAGTATGCGTTTGTGCATCGATTACAGAGAGTTGAATAAACTGACGATCAAGAATAAGTATCCTTTACCAAGGATTGATGATCTGTTCAGTCAGTTGCAAGGTAAGAAGGTGTTCTCTAAGATTGATCTTAGGTCCGGTTACCATCATTTGAAGATCAAGGTGTCGATATACCTAAGACAAATTTTTGATGCAGGTATGGACATTATGAGTTTTTGGTCATGCCGTTTGGCCTCACCAATGCTCCATCGAAATTCATGGATTTGATGCAAAGAGTTTTCATGCCTTATCTCGATAAGTTTGTGATAGTCTTCATAGATGATATCTTGGTATACTCTAAAGATGTGGAAGAGCATGAGGAACATCTAAGGATAGTTCTACAGACCTTAAAAGAGAACAAACTGTATGCCAAGTTTTGTAAGTGTGAGTTTTGGTTGGACCAAGTTAGTTTTCTTGGGCATATAGTTTCTGGAGAAGGTATTAAGGTGGATCCAGCAAAGATAGAAGCTGTTTCTAAGTGGCCTAGACCGACATCAGTAACAGAAATAAGAAGTTTCTTGGGTCTAGCAGGGTATTATCGGAAGTTTGTAAAGGATTTCTCCAAGATAGCTACACCTCTTACGAGACTTACTCAGAAGAACGTCAAGTATGTATGGACCGATGAATGTGAGGAGGCCTTTCAGACTTTGAAAGAAAAGTTGACCACAGCTCCAGTGTTGGCTTTACCGGAAGTTTTTGGTAACTACGACGTGTATACAGATGCATCGGGACAAGGTTTGGGTTGTGTATTGATGCAGTCAGGAAAGGTAATTGCTTATGCATCTAGGCAGCTAAAGGTGCATGAGAAGAATTACCCTACACACGACCTAGAGTTGGCAAAGAGTGGTGTTTGCTCAAGCTTTGGAGACACTATTTGTATGGTGTCAAGACAAGGATCTTCACGGATCATAAGAGTCTTAAGTTCTTCTTTACTCGGAGAATCAACACATGAGACAAAGAAGATGGTTAGAGTTCGTGAAGGACTACGACTTGGACATTCAATACCACCCGGTAAGGCGAATGTCGTAGTGATGCACTTAGCCGGAGAGCGGTTAATGCTATCACTACCTTACAAGAAGTTGTGGATCGATTGGATAGAATGCAGATTGAAGTGGTTGAAGCGAAGGATGAAGACCAGAGCTTTTGGCGCCATTGATGGCGAGGTCGATCTGCTAGATGAGATTCGGTTTAAGCAAGATAAGGACCCGTGTTGGTTAACTTGAAGCGAGTGGCTCGAGAAAAGCCTACAGATGGGTTATCAGCTGGACAAGAGCGGCTATCTTTGGTATGGAGACCGCTTGTGTGTGCCCGATGTGGGCGGTCTAAGAGAGAAGGTCATGGATGAGGCTCACAAGATTGCTTTTGCGGTTCATCCCGGAGCCACTAAGATGTATAGAGATCTCAAGGAAAGATCTTGAGGCCTGGTATGAAGTTAGGGATCGCAGAGTTCGTGGCAAGATGTGATACATGTCGAGGGGGAAAGCGTAACATAAGAGGCCAGGAGGTTTGTTGAAACCTTTGGAGATACCGGAATGGAAATGGGAGAATATCACGATGGATTTCATCACCGGTTTGCCTAAGGCGAAGAAGCGGTCATGACATGATTTGGGTGATTGTGGATAGACTTACCAAATCAGCCCAATTCTTGCCGTGTAAGGTAGACATGCCTATAAAGAAGTTCGCTACTATGTACATCGACAATATAGTGAAGCTTCATGGTGTGCCTTTATCTATTGTATCCGACAGGGATAGTAGATTCATCAGTCGCTTTTGGAAAGGTCTGCAGAAAGCCTTTGGAACGAAGACTGATTTGAGTACATCGTTTCATCCTCAAACGGATGGACAGTCCGAGAGAACGATTCAGACTCTCGAGGATATGCTTAGAGCTTGTGTTCTGGATGCCGGAGGTTCATGGATAGATTACCTCAACTTGGCGGAGTTTGCTTACAATAATAGTTACCATGCAAGTTTGGGTATGCCACCTTTTGAGGCCTTGTACGGTAGGAAGTGTAGAACTCCACTTTACTGGGATGAAGTTGGAGAGAAGCACATCACAGGGCCGGAGATGGTTCAGCAAGCCAAGGAGAAGATTGAGTTGATAAGGAAGAATCTGAAAGCTGCTCAAGATCGTTAGAAGAGTTGGGCCGATGTTAGAAGAAGACCGCTAGAGTTTGAGGTCGGGGATAGAGTTTACCTTCGAGCATCTCCAATGAAGGGTGTCAAGAGGTTTGGTCAGAAAGGGAAGCTAAGTCCGAGATACGTAGGACCTTTTGATATCATCGAAAGAGTTGGAAAGTTGGCTTATAAACTACGATTTGCGAAATCGATGTCTCGTGTGCACAATGTCTTCCACGTATCAATGCTTAAAAAGTGTTTATCAAAAGTGGATGTGGAATCTGAAATTGATCCAGAGGTGTTACAAGACAACCTATCATACGTGGAAAAACCGATCAAGATTTTGGACAGGAAGGAAAGAATGATCAAGAGGCGAATGATCCCGTTAGTGTTAGTGCAGTGGAGCAACCATGCACCGACGGAAGCCACTTGGGAAGTGGAAGCGGACATGATAGACGAGTTCCCAGAGTTCCCTCATCTTCCAGGTATGTTCTAGTTTCGAGGACGAAACTCCTCTTAAGGGGGGAGGAATGTAATATCCCGATTTTCGAATAAAGGGCAATTCGGTCCTTTAATAAATCGGAATATTATGTTCCTTTGTTTTAAAGGTTTTATAAAAGAAAAAGGGCTAATTAGGGACTTAAATAATAATTAGAGATAATTGGGATTTATAAAAAGGGATATAATCCTAATTATTAACCTAGTTGTTATTTTGTAAAAAAAAAGGAGCAGCCGCATCTTTTCTTTGAGGAGAGCCGCAAGTTTTAAAAAAAGGGGGAAAGAAGCTTTTGAAGCCCAAGGTTAATCCGTCGTTCGTTTGAACAGATTCATCAAGAGATAAAGAATCACCGTGACCCGAGGATCGTTTGGTTATCAACAATCTTTAAATCCGTTATCGTAAGTTTTCAGCACCGTTTTGTTTTAGGATTCGTATTCAGCGTTTTAAACCCGCGTTTCTGCATTTAAACAGCATTGTAGTGATCGTTTTGGTGTTAATCGTTATAGGTTCGCTGTTAAATGTTTAATCTTTTGGAAGGTTGAAGCGTTGGATTGTGGTAGCTCGCAATAATCAAGGTAACGTGGTTTCTTATCGTATGATTAGGTTCTTGTAAAGACGTAGGGCAATCTGTGGTTTGAATCTGTTTAAGTTGAGTTTTAGATGATTTTTGGGTTGAAGATCGCGGGTGGAAAGTTGCAGATTTTCTGGGAAAATCCCAGGTGGACGGGCGTCTGCTAAGTCAGACGAGCGTCTTCCTTCCATGCAATTTGGACGGGCGTCCGGTTTTATGGACGGGCGTCCAAAGGGTTAGTTTTGATACAGGATGTGATGGCTTGAAGGTGGACGGGCGTTCAGTCTTTTGGACGGGCGTCCAGGCCCAGACGGGCGTCTGCAAAAGGGGCAGACGGGCGTTTGGCTTGAGGGTTCTTGTGTGCTAGCGTTTTGTGATGTCAGCTTGATTCCAGGCTCTATAACATGATTTCTTACTGCAAATCCTTACGTGACAAAGCTCTGAATTAGCTTTTGGTGCGTTTAGTTCCGGCACCACATGGATTCCCTAAAAAGATGAAGTGTGGGACCACCGAAAGCTTCGGATTTGCCTTGTGCTTCGATAAGCTAGAGTTTATCGATGTCTGTGTAACTGCTAGGACTTGTCCGTGTCTAGTGGTCTAAGTATGAGAGTAGGAGATGTGAGGGAGCTTATTTGAAAACACTTAGGTGGCTAGTTAAATACCTAATCAAACGTATGTGTTAGACTAAAAGCTTAAACATCATGCAATGCTCGGTAAGGCACGATACAATATCGCGATGTGTTCTCTCGACTAGACAAAGTAGCTTGTACCCACGCCGGTCAATCGATTGGCGGACAAAGCGTTGGTGCATTCGCGGTCATCACACCATCGGGACTCGAGATATTCCCGGGCTACTAGGCGTGTCTCTAAGTAGGTTGCACCGATTGCCCTTGTACATCCTATTACTAGGCGAAGTGCCCTTGTTATTCATGATGTAACAAACTTGAGCTAAGATAGATACCCTTGGAACCTCATGTTATGCTATGAACATAATATGATAGTTAGCTAGGATTAATAACGGAAATGAATTAATAAAAGACGACGTTGCTTTTATTTCTTTATGAGATCATGGTTATACGATCTTCTACACGTTACTAAGTACTTTTGTACTTACCCCGTTACGTTGTCTTTGTCTTCCCTTTCCCAAGAAGATGAACAGGTGGTTACCGCTGATGAGTTCTTTGATGACGAAGTTTGAGTTGGAGCTCGAAGACTTAGATCTTTTAGTTTGTTTCTTTTAAAACAGTTGTTTCAAGTTTTGAATAATGTTGTTCTTCCTTTTGGATTAGTTACCTTTGACCCTTTTGGATTTAATTTTGGATGATTAGTTCTTTGAATGGATTTTAGTTTTTCACAGCATTGATTACCGTTGTTGCGATCGTTTGGGTTCCCGAGTTGTTGAGTTGTTTTATCTTCCGCGTCGTTTGGATTCTGATGTATGACGTAAGGCTTGCATGTATTATTGAGTTTTTATTTGATAATATATGTGCCGAGCGCTCTTTCCGGATAAGGACTCGGTGTCCGAGAATGAGGCGTTACAAGAGTAGCCACGGTTCTTGGTCTTATGAATGCCCTAATACATCTCAGAATCAGAATTTTGGTTATTCGAGTCACGAGCCATGTTTCACACAGAGTCAGTCACCCAATCAGAATTCGGCGTGGCAAGAGCCCTACCATCCACATCATCATGATCAGTTTGCACCTCATCCACACGAGGAGTGCATGGAGCATATAGCATATGTCTATACTTATGATGAAGCAAGTAGGGAAATAAACAGAGTGGATGAGCTTTATGAGAAAGTTGCCATAGCCAAAGCCGAGAAAATTTCGGAAAATCAGATTTCTGACTGGGAGATGCGAATGGATGATCCGAGCGAGAGCTCATGGAATCTACGATTCGGGTTAATGGAATCCGAGAACAGAGTAAGAAAGATGAGAATGAGACTCCTATGGATGAAGAAAGTTGGGTAAGTGTGCACAAGCTTCTACGGACGTTGTGTGATAATCTCAGTCGATTCGTGAAAAAACGAAGAGTGGAGCATGAAGAAGATGCATTTGCAATAGAGGAGGCTAGGGTTGATGAGGACTTCACTGTTGAAGTTCAATAAGAGAACGAGATTGAGGATTCGTTTGCAATGACGAGGTGTCCGAGCTAGATATTGAGTTGGGATCGCCCATATTGCCGAAGGCTCCTATTGAGATGTTTGATTATGGTAGGTTTCACGTTATTCCTATTACACCTTCACTCCCCGAGATGGAAATTGATTTTGTCTTGATGGAGTGTGTAGTGGAACCTACCACTGTTATAACTAAGCAAGAGTTCTTCGGAGATGATGATAGCTCGCTTTGGGATGAAGAAAGCATGGAAGAGTTGGATATGGAAGAGGTGCAACCTTTATCTATTACACCGCCTCGAAGAAATACAAGGCGATGACTTGGAGAAGTGTATGATAAGTTTTAGCACACTCTTTGATGATAAAGACCTTAATTTTGAAGAGATGACGGGATCGCCCATTTCACCATCACTCACGATTGAGGCATATGATGGAGTTATTATAGAATGCGTGGTGAAATCTCATGAGTTTGATATGGCACCCATGGTAGAGCTACCAGGCAAGTGGAGATTATTGACATGCCGGTCTGGACTACTACGCTCTTCCACAATGTGTTGAGGAGTATTATTCGATCGAGTTTGTGTACTCCCCGGTAGATGAAACTCACAAGATTCTTGAAAATGGACGACTACCATGGGATGGCAACTTCAAGAAGAAGAAGATAAAAGATCGTGAAAGGAAGGGACTCCCGAGTTGGCAAGAGGTGGCCTCGAGAGCCTTGCAGAGGTAAGTTCCTTGTGAACTCGTTTTTCCTATGCTTGCTATTTTTGTTCTTCCGAGGTTGTTGATCTTTTGAGTTCGGATTTCGGTTGATGGTGTTTGGTGTTACTTGTTTGAAATGAAAATGTTGGCATGTTGTTTTGAGTCTTTTGTGGTTTGAGTCCGTTTTATGCCATTATGTCGAGCCAACGACATAAAACAAAAAGCGCTTTGTCGGAGGCAACCCACCTTTTTGGTAATAATAATGTGTTTGGAGTAGTTTTTGGTTGTAAGAGGGGAGAGTTTTGTGTTAGAATTAAGTGTGGGGTGAGAGTTTCCTTTTGGTTCCGGTTCTTGTACTTAGACGGTGATGTTTTTATGTGAGCCTTTGTGGCCTTATTTTATGCGTGGATGCTCTGTGTTTCTTTTCATTATCTTTACATCCAGTGCAATTCCCGTCTAGTATGGTCGATATGCTTTGATACCTTGTTTGTGGCATGGCTTCTATTTTTATATATATCTCGTATCTATCACCATCTTGTGGCACGTGGACTTTTCCCGTGCATGTGTTTGCCTTGTTTTCTGTCTATATGGTATTCAGGTACTCGAGATGGAGCTTACTAGAAAATGCCACGTGAGCTACAAGTGCGCCTTTCTGCCGGGTTTTGGTCAAACAGCTAAGTCTTTTACTCCTTTTATCTCTCACACAATCGGGCGATGTTGCGTTTAAGTGTGGGGTGGGAGACTTAGCCGTTTTCTTGTTATTGGTATAAATGTGCTATATATGTGGTATGATTAGCCTATGACCGGGCTCGAGTCGATTTTGGGTAATTTTTAAAAATTTTCAAGGTTTTCAACACCGTGTTGTGTGTGTTATTTTCACATTTGAGTGGTAATCACCTTAGTCGGGATCCCGAACATGTACATTGTGGTTTGATATTATCTTGAGAATAGAGTCTTATTATTTTCACGAAAGCTACACTTTTTGCACAATTTGATTGCTACCACCTTTCATATCACTAGTCTCGAGGCGAAATGTTTAAGGTTCACCTAAGTAGGACATGGGATGACGGTTTTGGCGTTCTTTTGACCCTACCATAGCCAAATAAGCCTTAACCGGAACATTTACCCTTCGTAGCCCCTCTTAGCCTTGATAGAATGGTCTGACCACCATTCGCTTGATAGCCGTTTTGTTACATAGTCAGAAACCTACCCTTGAGCCTTATTTATGGTCACATTTCCTTCATTTTTACCCTACGAGTGGACTTAATCCTTTGTTAGACCACACTTGCTAAGGCAAGTGTGGGGTGGGGGAGATGATGTTTTTGATTGGGTTGTTGTTTCTCGTTTTGAGCTATAAGGTGTTGAGGAACGTATGTAGGCTTGGTGTTCAGTGTTGAGCCAAAAGAAAAGAAAATATGTATGTCTTCTATCTTTCTTCTCAAAACAAAAAAACAAAAACAAAACAAAAAAAAAAAACCGAATAAACAATGGATGTATATAGAAATAAAGGCTTGGAGTCAAAGTGTTGAGCTCAATAGTTACTTTTATGATGTTAGAGTTGGGATAGTGAGATAGGTGCTAGTGTGCTAGGACTCGCCTCACGACACTTGAAACATAGTCGAGTTTGGCAATGAGTTCGGGTGCGTTAGTATCCTATGGTTCCCAAGGTGTCAAAGTTGATCAAAAAGGAGTTTTGGGGTGGTTTGTATGATAAAGTTGAGATGGTACTTGGTTGATTAGGTTCACTCGTACTTCTTTTCTCCAGTTCCCAAAATACCCCTTTCGATTAACCGAAATTTCCCTAGCCTAACGTTATAACCCTTCAAGTCCTACCCGATCGTGTCCAAACTTAGTGACCTTGATTAGTGGAGAGGCTAGTGATTATGAGACGGTTGGTAGACTTTTGGTTGGGATTCAAGCCCTGACAATTATTTTGAGCACTTGGTTTTAGCTTGGCACCACACACACTCCATTTTCTTGATAATGTTGTATCGGTATGTTTATGTTCGTTTTTTTTTACTTTGTGGTAACCTCCAGAGTGTGAATATTAGCACCTTCATCATAAAGTTGAATCCCTTGGTTTGTTTTAAAACGCCTATTTTACTCGAGGACGAGCAAAGGCTAAGTGTGGGGTGGTTGATGGGAGTCAACTTTACATGATTCCGGTGCATCTTTTACCCCCGTTTATCCCACTTTTAGCACGTTTCTTGGTGATTTAGACCGTTTTAGGGGCAATATCGTGAATTATTAGCACGGGGAGTAAATCCGTCACTTTGATAGTTTACTACCTCTTTTTAGTGATATTGACCCTATTCCCGAGCACTTTTACCCTCTGGATTGTTTTGGATGTTTTTGGTTGTTGTGATGATGTAGGGAAATGGTGTCTCGAGAACCCGGAAGGCAAAGAATTATGATGAGAAGCATGTTCAAGGTGCAACAATGAGCCAAGGAAGGAGAAAGAGGAAGAAAAGGGAGAGGAATGGTTGGTACCCTTGTGGTCTGTTCTGATTCAGCAGCATTTTGACCCATTATGGAGGCATTTTCGGGTCATGACTTCTTCATGAAAGTTGTATAGAATTGAAAGAGCTTTCCAACGCATCTTGAATCACCCAAATCGGAGCTCGGATGAAGAAGTTATGAAGGTTTTACTACAGCAGAAAAACTGCATCATGCGAAACGCACGTTTGGAGCTTTCAAACCAGCGTTCCATGTCTCAAACCAGCGTTCCATGCTCCAAACCAGCGTTTCAAGTGCCAAACCAGCGTTTCAAGTGCCAAGAATGGAAACAGAGAGTACACCCCTCCAAACGCTGGTTTAAGAGCCTTCAAACCAGCGTTTGGACCAATTTTCTCTGTGATTTTCCCTCCACCTATAAATACCCCTCACCAACTCAAGAACAACGGCAGCCGCGAAATAGGAGTAGTTTAGGTTAAATTGGGGCGATTTCTCTCATCTTTAGGAGTTAGATTTAGTATTATATATCATTAGAATCCTCTTTCGATCCTCTCTTTCATTATATAACTCTTATCTTCGATCTGTAACATTTCAATTGTCAAAATTTGATCTTTTTGGAGCACCTAATTTGGTACTCATAATTTCTTAATCAAGTAAGTTTGTTCTCTTGTTCTTTTATTGTTATTGCTATGTTTTTCTACCTTGTTTGTTGTTTAGTTTTCAATATGTGTAGCTAATTCCTCCCCATAGTCGAATCATGTGAAATGTGGTGAAATCACCCTTTGGGTGATGAAATTGGGAGTGGGTAGTGCTTTTTATTGTTGTTTCTTGCATGTTTCACGTCTTAGAACTTGTTATAACGGTTTGGGCTAGATTGATCACCTAGGTCAAAGATCGCACACACCACTCTTGAGAGTTGTTCGAGAGAGAGGGTGTGGGAAGAGGGTTCTAGGATCGTGGTGTGGTCTCGGTTTAGTCGTTAAACCGAGCTTACCATGAGGTTACTCGTTTACACGTTTAAGCGGCTCTAGTGCAAGACATGCCTTGTTAGTGATTTTTCCTTAGGGAAGGGTAGTTAACATTGCATAAAGTGTTGGGTGAGAGTTGTTCAGACCCTAGCATCGGGAATAGGAGTTTGCACCCGTGATATTGAATGTGAGAGTTCGTTTGTTGTTGCACACTCCCGGTTTTGTCTATCTTAGGGTTGAGATTAGTCACATGGATCATGGTTCGGCTATGTCCCTTTCTCCCTCGTTGAATCTAGTAGTTTAATCTTCTCTCTCTCTTTTATGTTTTAGCATAGTGTAATAACAACCAACCAACCGCTTGTTTGCCTAGACTAAGTTAGAAGTTCGCTTTGGTACTCACAAACACACCTTTCTCTGTGGGATCGACCTCGGACTCCTGTAGCTATACTCATGATCGACATCGGTCCACTTGCCGGTTAGAGAGCTTGTTTAGTCACCGTTGTCTTGAGTATATTATAAATTTTGTTCGGTGAGAAAAAACGCTCATCAAAATGGCGCCGTTGCCGGGGAACGGTGTGTGTTATTTGTGATATCTTGCAAGTGAACCGAAGGCTTGGGCCTAGGTTTCATTTTATTGTTTCTCTTGTTGTTTACTATCTTGTAGGAACATGACTCAAGATGGTGGGCAACGTTTTGATGGTATAAATGCTTATGGTGGCCATCCGGGAGCTCTAATAACGTTCCGGTCAAGCCAATATTGCTCAAAAAGGAGTGAATGTGCAAGCTCAGAGTGGTGGAATGCCGCCGATGAGCCAAGAGATGATGGATTGGTTCATGGCACAAATGCAAGCTCAAATGGCTCAATTTCAATCTATGCTAGTCAATCAACAACAACCACCTCTAGTCAATAATCAATGGGCAAATGCAATTCCAAATATGTTCGATGGAGGAAGCCAAAATGACGAGAGTGGGTTGACTTGTAGAGAGTTTTTGATGAAGTCGGGGCAGTATTATCAACAACAGTGCGTGCCTCAGCCTCAGTACCAACAAGAGAGTTGTAATATCCCGATTTTCGAATAAAGGGCAATTCGGTCCTTTAATAAATCGGAATATTATGTTCCTTTGTTTTAAAGGTTTTATAAAAGAAAAAGGGATAATTAGGGACTTAAATAATAATTAGAGATAATTGGGATTTATAAAAAGGGATATAATCCTAATTATTAACCTAGTTGTTATTTTGTAAAAAAAAAGGAGCAGCCGCATCTTTTCTTTGAGGAGAGCCGCAAGTTTTTAAGCATCGGATCTACGCGGGGTCTGAGTATGGACGGACTAGGTTATTTAGACCTTGTAGGCAGGCAACAAGTATGTATTTAAGCATCGAGTCTATGCAGGATCGGTCTAGGTTATTTAGACCTTGTGTATATGTATCTCTATAAGACTCTGTTTTCCGCGGTTTTGTCTAGTGCCATAATAAGGGCTTTTGAAGCTACTTCTTGCAAGAATTATGTATACAAAAGAAAAAATTCTCGACTAACATCAATTTTCAGTCAATGAATGTTGTGTGTTCTTTCTTTTTTTGCTTTCTTTCTTTCCATGGAAGTTACATTCATGACATGTTCCTTATACCAAGAGCAAGCATTGGAGGTTGGTGTCCTAGTTGAGATGATGATGATACATATTCACTGCTTCTTTCACAACACACTTTCAACACCATTATAGGGATACATATCAAAGTCTTACACTTTCAACACCATTGTAGGCATACATATCTACGGGATAGTGGTTCGCCTCGTACATAATTGATTTTTATTCCGTAGAGACTACAAAAGATCTATTTTCCAAATGTGTAATTCGATATAACCTAAAACAAATATGAATTTATTGCGTAATTCGACATGTTTTTCAAAGTCACTTTATTTTAGTCTAAGTCACGGAGACAATAGGGTCCTCATATGAATCGATGCCATTCATTTCTGGTCGGTTTTTGACAACTTATTTAAAGGTGCTTTTTTGAGAATTTTTAAAATAGCTTAGCAATTTTCTCTTTATTGCGGAAGGACCCAAGTGGAAGAAGTAGAATTTCCCAACATATAGATCTTCTGAGCTTATTAGCTATATTATTACTTGTGATGGAGAGTAAAGAGATTCAAACTTGTGTTGACTCTTCTCTTGCAGAGCTCTCTTCTCTTGAACAATCTTGTTTTTTAAACGAGATTAATTTATTTGATCATTGGATCCAATCTTCTAAAGTGGGTGTAAGATTTTTGAGAATGTTCTTTTGGTCCCTTTTTGAGAATTTCTAGAAATGATGATGATCTTGCTCCTTCAAGTTTGGCAATGGAAGGTACTTTTTTTCTCAAGTATTCTTTTAATTTGAAGGCAAAAAACTGGCTTTTTGATCTGCAAGGCAAAATAGATTACAGTATGAAGAAAATCGAAGAATCGTGTGAACTTGTTCTGTTTCAGTTGAAGTGTTCATTGAGATGCAATTCTTTTAAGAAGAAACTGACTGTGACATTTCTGGATGTTATTCTCGAGAATCTTAAGGATCTTTGTAAGTATAAAACTGATGATGAGATTGTTTTGATCAAGAATCAAGTTACAACCCTAGAGAAGAAGCTAAGCTTGTTGCGTAATCTCTTGTTTTTTACTCTTAAGAAATGGAGATGTTTTAAGGAAATGCAAGACTTCAAGGTTGTTGTCCATTCTTTTTCTCAGTATTAGCAAATCTAGTATTTATGTATTGGGTGAAAGCAATAGATGAAGAAATGGCAACAAAATTGAATCTTTCCTTGTTTAATGCGTTGCAGAAGATCAAACCTTGTGACTCATTTTTTAAGGCCTTTTGCATTAGGTTCTTGAAGGAAATGAAGCTGGGGGAATTAGACTCTCTGCTTTTGGGACAAATTATTCAAATCTTACTTGACCTTCTCCTTGAAGATCTAGTGCATATTTTGAAGGACAATTTTCAAATTCTTCAAGAATCTCTAATGTTTGTTATAGCATTTCTAGCTAATCCACCTGATCGGCATTCAGAGGATAAAGAGCTCATGATGATAATCGTAAAATTGAGGTTCTTGTCTTTGACAAATTGTATCTTGTTCTCTCTGTTGATGACATGAATGATAATTTTGGTGAGGCATATGAACGTGTAAGCGACTTTATGAGGAATGTTCAGCTAGTAAAAGGCAAGATTCAAAAAGTTTATGACCAAATCCGTGATTCATTTTCATGTTCATATGATTTTCCAAAGGTTAATGGTCTAGGATTTTTTGACTTCCTACTAGAAAATCTTGGGTTCTTAAAGGAAAAGTTGAGAAGAGATGTGGATTTTATCCCTTTTGCTAAGCATATGATTACGAGGTTGAGGAGGAACTAATGTCTTTAAGGCCTTATCTTAATGAACTTTTGAACAACAAAAGAGCAGAAAGAACTAAAAGATACTTGGTTAAAAGTTCTCAATTTGGCATACCAAGCACAATATGCCATCAATTCGTGTTCGGTAATTGGCCATCCATTATGGTATAATATGGCACGTCTTACGGAGGTTCTGAATGAAATTAAGGTTGTTAAGTGCAAGTTTAAGGAGATTGAAGGTAGAATGAAGCATGATGGTGGAGTCCTCCATCTTTCAACAGTTGCTCTAATCTAAATAAAATCCCAGAAGATCCATGGGCTTCAAGTTTCTATCAAATTATGGTCGGTTTGGAGGGCGAGGTATACATAATAGTTGAAAATCTTATACGTGGATCTAGGTTTCTTGACATTTTCGCTATTGTTGGTATGGCTGGCATGGGGAAGACTACCCTGGCTAACAAGGTTTACAATGCCCTTGCCATTAGGCAGCATTTTCACGTGTTGGCTTATTGTATCGTTTCCCAAGTTCACAATTCTAGAATGATATTGCTTGATATTCTTGGTGATATTAAGGGAAAGGATGACAAAATGTATGATATGAAGGAAGAAGAGTTAGGTGACATGCTCCGTAAGTGTGTCTCTTGGCGAAGGTACCTTATTATAATGGACGATATCTGGGACATTAAGGCCTGGGATGACCAAAATGGAAGTAGAGTCATTTTCACGACGCGTGTACATAATGTTGCTTTATAAGCCAAAAAAAGATTGTGTCGTTCATCACCTACGTTTTTTGTCTGATGAAGAAAGTTGGGAGTTGTTGCGAAAGAAGGCATTTTCTGCGGAAGGTTGCCCACCAGATTTTTCAGAAGTAGGGAAGATGATAGCAAAGAATTGCAAAGGCCTTCCGCTGACAATTATTTTAATTGCAGGTCTGCTTGCTAGAACCCAAAGAAGTCTAAGTTGGTGGAATAATTTTTTTGAAACAACACGTTCTTATGTTTCCATGGAAGGTTGTATGGACGTGTTGGAATTAAGTTACCAGCATTTGCCAGAGCATCTAAAGCCATGCTTTCTCTATTTTGGAGCATTTTCCAAAGATGCATTAATTCGTGTGAATAAGTTGACGCTGCTATGGATCGCTAAAGGATTTGTGTTGAATTCCAACAAGGAAAACTTAGAAAACGTGGCAAAGGAGTACTTATGTGGTCTAGTTGACAGAAGCCTTGTAATTGCTAATAAGAGAAGTTCCTATGGTGGGATCAAAAGCTGTCGGATTCATGATCTAGTGCATGAGTTCTGTCAGGGAAAGGCTCGAGAGGAGAACTTATTCCAATTAATTAGTGGATATGAGGCTTCCGGTTCCTCAAGTTTCACCGTACGTAATATGTATCGTGTTTATGTGAATGGGAAATATCTCAGTGACGCTACGAAAATATGTCCAAGTATCCACTCTCTACTTGATAGGCGTAAAATATATTATAGTGACTGTCATTATGTCAGCAACTTGAAACTTGTTCAAGTGTTGGATTTGGAAGGAGAATGGGATACTGATGAATGTTTTAGTAAGATGGATTCACTAGTTCATCTGAGATGTATAATGACTTCATGTCCATATTGAAGTAGGATTGCAGTTCCATCTTCTATATCCAATCTCTGGAATCTGGAAATTCTGATTCTTACAGGAATCAGAATGAAAATGAGAACGTTGCCTGAAACTATTTGGAAGATGACAAGGCTTAGGCATGTGAATGTCGGTTGGTGCTTGGTAAGTGACTTGGGTGTCAGGAAACGCGAATTAGCATACCCGCATTTGGTTAACTTGGAAAGCTTTTCATCACCATGTATCTTCTCAACAAAATATTTTGAAGACCTCTTACAAAGGTTACCTTCTCTTCGAAAACTGAGTTTCCGTTATACTATCTTAAAACAATCGATGGGTAGCTATTATTCCACGAGACAAGACTATCGTGGTGATCTTGAGTCACGGATAGGTTTTCATTTTCCAGAACTGGACTCTCTTAGTAAACTCGAGTCATTGAAGGTTTCCTGTAAGTGAGCAAAGCTACCTTTTTATCCCTTTTATGCAGATCTACCTAAACGTCTAGAGCTTCCTTTTAACATTCCTTCAACTCTTAAGAAACTATCGTTATCAAGCTGCAACGTAGACCGGAGATATTTACCGGCGATTGGTAAAATGCCATGTCTTGAGGTTGTAAAGCTACTACATGGTGTGTTTCTTGGGCGTGAATGGGTCGTGAAAGATACATGATTATTACATAAGCTTAAGTTCTTGAAACTGGAGATGCCGTATTTGCAGAAATGGCTAGTGTTTGGCGAGGAGCCGTTTCCTTGGCTGGAGGTACTTATCATGAATGAATGCTCTGGGCTGAATACGATACCATCCTGTTTTGGAGAAACGCCTACCTTGAAGAGGATTGAAGTTTATTCACTATCCAAAACTGCTGCTACTTCGGTTGTTGAAATACGGGAAGCGCAAAAAGATCTGGGAAACGAGGAGCTTCGAGTTATTGTTTCTGACAATATGTTGCGCAAGTATAATGAATACTAAACCAAGGCCGTCGAATCTCATGCAAGCATTTCTCTGCATGTGTGTAATGTCTTGCGGCGAGGTGGATGCACATGTAATACAATGGGGTCATGGACCCCATTGAAAACTAAGAATACTCTACATTTTACCTATAGAAAAATATTTCGGACCCCGTGAAACAAATTATTTACTTCATAAAAGATTTACGGACCCCGATGAACGAAATTTCTAAATCCGCCACTTTGTTTTGCGGATCTTTTGATTGATCGTTTAAAACGACTAGATCTTTCTTGCATTTGGCATGGAGTAAAACATTTGAATATTTGATTGTTAAGAATTGGCATTTTTCGCACATGTATTAATTTTCGTCAATCGGCTTTTATTTTGGCTATAACACATGTTGCCGGCGTGTTGAGTATTTAAATTTTGAAACTAACCGTGTCTCAATGTCTATGTCATATGGTGCAACATGTATCCGTGTTTGATGAGCGTGTTTTTCACCAAACAAATTTATTAAATACTCAAGACAACGGTGACTAAACAAGCTCTCTAACCGGCAGTGTACCGGGTCGATTGCGAGTAAAGCTACAGGAGTCCGAGGTCGATCCCACAGAGAAGATGTGCTTGTAAGTACCAAAGTGAACTTATTGCTTAGTCTAGGCAAACAAGTTGTTGGAATGTTTGTACACTTCAATTAAACTAAAGTAAATTAAACTAACAAGTCTAAAGGGAGAAAGGGATATAGCCGAACCATGATCAAAATGACTAATTTCAACCCCAAGGATAGACAAAACCGGGAGTGTGCAACATAACAAACGAGCTCTTGCATTCAATTTCACGGGTGCGAACTCCTAAACCCGGTGCTAGCGTCCCTAACAACTCTCTTCTAACACCTTAAGCCTTGTCATGAACTCGAGCCGCTTAAACGTAAAAACGAGTAACCTCACAACGAGCTCGGCTTAACGACTAAACCGAGACTACACCGCGATCCTAGAACCCTTTTCCCACACCCCTCTCTCTGAACAACTCTCAAGAGTGATGTGTGTGATTTTTGACCTAGGTAGCTAATCTAGTCCAAATCCGTTATAACAAGTTCTAAGACGTGAAATATGCAAGATACAACAATAAAAGAACTACCCACTCCCAATTTCATCACCCAAAGGGTGATTTCATCACATATCACATGACCCGGCTATGAAAGGGGATTTAGCTACTCATTAAGGAATTTAAACAACAAACAAGAGAGAAAAACATAGCAATGAAGGTAAAAGAACAAAAGAACAAACTTACTTGATTAAGAAATTTTTGAGTACCAAATTCGTGCTCCAAAAGATCAAATTTTGACAATTGAAATGTTACAGATCGAAGATTTAAGTTTTACAATCAAAGAGAGGATTGAAAGACGATTCTAACGGTATATTACACTAAATCTAACTCCTAAAAACGAAGGAAATCGCCCCAATTTAACCTAAACTACTCCTATTTCCCGGCTGCCCCGTTCTCCCCTGTTCTGGTGTGTTTTTATAGGTCAAAATCTGCAGAAAATGACCCCAAACGCGCGTTTGGAGGTCCCCAAACGCGCGTTCAGCATCTGACTCTCTCATCGTAAAAACAGCTCTCAAACGCGCGTTTGAAAGTTCCAAACGCGCGTTTGAGATTCAGCAGTTTTCTGGCTGCAGTAAAACCATCATAACTTCTTCGTCCGAGCTCGACATTAGGGTGATTCAAGATGCGTTGGAAAGCTCTTTCAATTATCTACAACTTTCATGAAGAGACCATGACCAGAAAATGCCTCCATCATAGGTCAAAATGCTGCTGAACAGAACAGAGCATGAAGATACCAACTATTTTTCTTCCTTTTCTTCATTTTTCTTCTTCCTTGGCTCTTTTTTGCGCCTTGATCATACTTCTCATCATAGATCTTCGCCTTCCGGGTTCTCGTGACACCTAGACCCTACAATCTCATGAACGAACAAGACACACAAACGATTCCGGAGGGTAAAAGTGCTCAGAATAGGGTCAATATCAATAAAAGGAGGTAGTAAACCATCAAAGTGACGGATTTACTCCCCGTGCTATAAACTCACGATATTACCCCTAAAACGGTCTAAATTACCAAGAAACATGCTAAAAGTGTGGTAAACGGGGGTAGAAAATGCACCGGAATCACGTAAAGTTGATTCCCATCACCACCCCACACTTAGCCTTTGCTCGTCCTCGAGTAAAATAGGCGTTTTAAAACAAACCAAGGGATTCAACTTTATGATGTAGGTGCTACTACTCACACTCTCGAGGTGGCCCCAAAGTAAGAAACACGAACATAAACACATTGGTACAACATTATCAAGAAAATGGAGTGTGTGTGGTGCCAAGCTAAAACCAAATGCTCAAAATGATTGTCGGGCTTTGAATCCCAACCAAAAATCTACCAACCGTTTCATAATCACGAGCCTCTCCACTAATCTAGTTTACTAACTTTGGACACGATCGGGCAGGACTTGAGCGGTTATAACGTTAGGCTAGGGAAATTTCGGTTAATCGAAAGGGGTATTTTGGGAACTGGAGAAATGAAGTACGAGTGAACCTAATCAAACAAGTACCAACTCATCTTTATCATGCAAACCACCCAAAACTCCTTTTTGATCAACTTTGACATTTTGGGAACCATAGGTTACCAGTGCACCCGAACTCATTGCCAAACTCGACTATGTTTCAAGTGTCGTGAGGTGAGTTCAAGCACACTAGCACCTATCTCACTATCCCAACTCTAACATCATAAAAATTTATCATTGAGCTCCTTACTTTGACTCCACGCCTTTATTTCTATGTACATCCTCTCTTTTTTTTTTTTTTTTTTTTTTTTTTTTTTTAAGAAGAGATAGAAGAAGAGATTTTCTTTCTTTTTGGCCCAAGAGCCGAACACCAAGCCCAAACAGGCTCCTCAACACTTTATAGCTCAAAGCGAAACAACAACCCAATCAAAAACATCATCTCTCCCACCCCACACTCGCCTTAGCAAGTGTGGTCTAACAAGACTAAGTCCACTCGTAGGGTATAAAATGAAGGAAATGTGACCATAATAAGGCTCAAGGGTAGGTTTCTGACTAAGTAACAAAACGGCTATAAGCGAATGGTGGTCAGACCATTCTATCAAGGCTGAGAGGGGCTACGAAGGGAAAATGTTCCGGTTAAGGCTTATTTGGCTATGGTAGGGTCAAGAGAACGCCAAAACCGTCATCCCATGTCCTACTTAGGTAAACCTATGACATTTCGTCTCAAGGCTAGTGATATGAAAGGTGGTAGCAATCAAATTGTGCACAAAGTGTAGCTTTCGTGAAAGTAATAAACTTCATTCTCAAGATAATATCAAACCGCAATGCACATGTTCGGGGTCCCGACTAAGGTGATCACCACTCAAATGTGAAAATAACACATACAACACGGTGTTAAGACCCTTGAAAATTTTTAAAAATTACCCAAAATCGACTCTCGAGCCCGATCATAGGCTAAGCATACCACATTTATAGCACATTTAACAACGAAAACAAGAAAACAAATAAGTCTCCCACCCCACACTTAAACGAAACACTGTCCTCGGTGTGTGAGAGATCAAAGAGTAAAAGACTTAGCTGTTTGACCAAAACTCCAGAAAAAAGCGCACTTTAGCCCACGTGACATCTTCTAGTAAGCTCCATCTCGAGTACACGAACACCATGTGAATGAAAAAACAGAAACACATGCACGGAAAAAATCCACGTGCCAAAAGATGGTGATAGATACGAGATATATAAAAATAGAAGCCATGCCACAATCAAGGTATCAAAGCATATCAACCATACTAGGCGGGAAGTGCCTTTGGATGTAAAGATAATCAAAAGAAACACAGAGCATCCACGCATAAAATAAGGCCACG
Source organism: Gentiana macrophylla (assembly GCA_026214975.1). Classification (NCBI taxonomy): domain Eukaryota; kingdom Viridiplantae; phylum Streptophyta; class Magnoliopsida; order Gentianales; family Gentianaceae; genus Gentiana; species Gentiana macrophylla. Next base: position 178,070 of record JAOBSW010001199.1, on the reverse strand, counting down.
AGACTCACATAAAAACATCCCCGTCTATGTACAAAGGCCGAACCAAAAGGAAATTCTCATCCCACACTCTCTTTTTAAGCAAAACTCTCCCTCTTACAACCAAAAACTACTTCAAAAACATAATTATTACCAAAAAGGTGGGTTGCCTCCCACAAAGCGCCTTTGTTTTACGTCGTTGGCTCGACCAAGTGGCACCAAAACGGACTCAAACCATAAAGGACTCAAACCAACTCAAGACAACATTTTTAATTCAATCAAAAATCACCAAAAACCATCAACCGAAATCCGAACTCAAGAATATCAACAATTCAAGGAGAATGAGCATAGCAAGCATAGGGAAAACGAGTTCACTAGGAACTTACCGCACATGGCTCTTGGGAATCCCTTTCGTTGAAATCCGCCATCATCCTCTTCTTGAAATTACCATCCCATGGTAGTTGTTCCCTTTCATAAATCTTGTGAGCTTCATCTACCGGGAGTAAGAGTGTAGTAGTCCGGGACCGGTATGCTAATCACCTCCAACTCTTCCGGTAGCTCTACCACGGATGTCATATCAAGCTCATGAGATTTCATCACACACTCCAAAATTGCATCATCATACAATTCAATCGGGAGTGATGGTGAAATGGGCGATCCCTTCTTCTCTTCAAACTCAGAATCCGGTTCTTCAAAAAGTGTGCTCAAATCTATCATACACTCCTCCAAGTCATCGTCTTGCATTTCTTCGGGAGGCGGTGTAATAGACAAACATTGCACCTCATCCATCTCTTCTTCATCCCAAAACGAGCTACTTTCATCACCAAAGATTTCATGTTGAGTCTTAGCAATGGTTGGTTCCACCATACATTCCACCAAGGCATCATCAATGTTCACATCAGAAGTGAGGTGTAATCGGAAGAATGTGAAACTTACCACAGTCAAACTCCACGAGAGGAACCTCTAGTGATATGGGCGATCCCAACTCAATCTCTAGCTCGGAAAACGCTTCATCTAGATAAAAATCATCATCCTCTCTCTCCGTTTTCCTTGAATGAGCCTCTTCTCGCTCTTTTCCCACGGCTTCTAGCTCCTTTCTTGTTTCTTCTTCTTTCTCAAACCTCCTCTTTTCATTTAGTTGCACTACTCGATCTTCAAGATTTTGCAAAGATTCCTCTTGTGGGTCCAACAATTTCTCATGGTGTGCATCTTCAATCTTTTTCCCTACCGACTTCATCTCACTCGGTTTCTTGCGTCTTGGCCCTCTTCTTGTCTCGGAAACATAAAGTCTTGTAGTTTCCGCAATCCGTTCAATTTGGTCAAACGCTTGATCAGGTTGTAACATCATTAAATCACCGCCGCTTGAAGCATGAAGTCGGTTTGCATATCTTGATCAAGTCCCTCAAGAAACAATGGACTTGGTCCCAAGAGTGACTCCATGTGCGGGACATTGGCGCAACAAGGCCTTATACCGTTCCCATGCCTCGAGTAGTGACTCGTCTTCATAAGCATCAAAGGTCATGATTGCCTCTTTCAAATCAAAAACTTTTCCCGGTGGATAGTATTTAAGCAAAAATGTGCGCACCACCTCGGTCCAAGTGTGTGGAGTCATGCCTTAAGGAGTCATACCACGCCTTGCTTGGTCTTTTAGAGTGAATGGGAACAAAAGTAGCTTGATTGCCTCTTCACTAACACCGTCCATCCTTATAGTCCGACACACCTCGAGATAATGATCCAAGAAGAAGTAAGGATTTTCGATTGCCGTCCCTCTAAAGGTTGAGTTGTCCCTAATCATATTGATAATATTTTGCCCAATACTCATAGTGTTGGCGGTGATTGGGGCAACCTTATCGGACTATGCCCCACCAAATCGGGCGTGGCATGACCAAATCTCTACAAGTCCGCACATCTCCTTGATTCGGTGCGGATTGGGAGTTTGCATATGAGCTTGCATTAATGCTTGAAATTGCTCTTGTACTTGATTCATGAGCCAATTCATAGCATTCGGGTCCATCGGTGGCATTGCTCCACCTTGTCCTTTCCATTGACGGTTTGCTCCTTTTTGAACATTGTTACATAAGGATTGGTCTTGAGCTCGATTAGTAACTCCTTGACCTCCTCCGATAGAAGGTGTTCCACAAAAACTTGGCCTCCACGACCAACTTGATTAGTGTCTTGGTCCATTCCCGTTTGTTCCGGACTCAAACCTTCAAATCTAGCAATCAAATTCCCAACTAGAAGGCCCCTTCCTCTTTGTTTAGCAAAGGTCTCCATTCTAGCAATGTAAGGTTCAAGCGGTTCTCAAAGACTCCGGGCAATGCACTACAAAACACCAAACAACAAGAAAACAATAAAATAAAACCTAGGCCCAAGCCTTCGGTTCACTTGCAAGATATCACAAATAGCACACATCTTCCCCGGCAACGGCGCCATTTTGATGAGCGTGTTTTTCACCAAACAAATTTATTAAATACTCAAGACAACGGTGACTAAACAAGCTCTCTAACCGGCAGTGTACCGGGTCGATTGCGAGTAAAGCTACAGGAGTCCGAGGTCGATCCCACAGAGAAGATGTGCTTGTAAGTACCAAAGTGAACTTATTGCTTAGTCTAGGCAAACAAGTTGTTGGAATGTTTGTACACTTCAATTAAACTAAAGTAAATTAAACTAACAAGTCTAAAGGGAGAAAGGGATATAGCCGAACCATGATCAAAATGACTAATTTCAACCCCAAGGATAGACAAAACCGGGAGTGTGCAACATAACAAACGAGCTCTTGCATTCAATTTCACGGGTGCGAACTCCTAAACCCGGTGCTAGCGTCTGAACAACTCTCTTCTAACACCTTAAGCCTTGTCATGAACTCGAGCCGCTTAAACGTAAAAACGAGTAACCTCACAACGAGCTCGGCTTAACGACTAAACCGAGACTACACCGCGATCCTAGAACCCTTTTCCCACACCCCTCTCTCTGAACAACTCTCAAGAGTGATGTGTGTGATTTTTGACCTAGGTAGCTAATCTAGTCCAAATCCGTTATAACAAGTTCTAAGACGTGAAATATGCAAGATACAACAATAAAAAGAACTACCCACTCCCAATTTCATCACCCAAAGGGTGATTTCATCACATATCACATGACCCGGCTATGAAAGGGGATTTAGCTACTCATTAAGGAATTTAAACAACAAACAAGAGAGAAAAACATAGCAATGAAGGTAAAAGAACAAAAGAACAAACTTACTTGATTAAGAAATTTTTGAGTACCAAATTCGTGCTCCAAAAGATCAAATTTTGACAATTGAAATGTTACAGATCGAAGATTTAAGTTTTACAATCAAAGAGAGGATTGAAAGACGATTCTAACGGTATATTACACTAAATCTAACTCCTAAAAACGAAGGAAATCGCCCCAATTTAACCTAAACTACTCCTATTTCCCGGCTGCCCCGTTCTCCCCTGTTCTGGTGTGTTTTTATAGGTCAAAATCTGCAGAAAATGACCCCAAACGCGCGTTTGGAGGTCCCCAAACGCGCGTTTCAGCATCTGACTCTCTGTACGTAAAAAAACAGCTCCAAACGCGCGTTTGAAAGTTCCAAACGCGCGTTTGAGATTCAGCAGTTTTCTGGCTGCAGTAAAACCATCATAACTTCTTCGTCCGAGCTCCGATTAGGGTGATTCAAGATGCGTTGGAAAGCTCTTTCAATTATCTACAACTTTCATGAAGAGACCATGACCAGAAAATGCCTCCATCATAGGTCAAAATGCTGCTGAACAGAACAGAGCATGAAGATACCAACTATTTTTCTTCCTTTTCTTCATTTTTCTTCTTCCTTGGCTCTTTTTTGCGCCTTGATCATACTTCTCATCATAGATCTTCGCCTTCGGGTTCTCGTGACACCTAGACCCTACAATCTCATGAGCGAACAAGACACACAAAGCGATTCCGGAGGGTAAAAGTGCTCGAAATAGGGTCAATATCAATAAAAGGAGGTAGTAAACCATCAAAGTGACGGATTTACTCCCCGTGCTATAAACTCACGATATTACCCCTAAAACGGTCTAAATTACCAAGAAACATGCTAAAAGTGTGGTAAACGGGGGTAGAAAATGCACCGGAATCACGTAAAGTTGATTCCCATCAGTGTTTCATACAATTTCATCGCTAAAATCATTATTCTATCTTGAAAACGCTTAATAATTTATGAAATATGTATTTCCACCACGACGATTTTACCGGTACACCACATTTAATATATCACACCGAGCCGACCTTTTAAAAACCGAAAAGTCAATTCAAGTGATGCACATATATTGGGAGTATTTATTTTCACCTTAACGTTTCCAATACTACTAGTTCATCACACCGAATCGACATTTTAAAAGCCATTACTGGATTTTCATTTTTTTTAAGAGGGGTGTACTGAGAAATGCTCAATTTTCATCAAATGCACTTGGAGTTTTAAAAGGGCCTTTTTTTTTTTTTTTTTTAAAGGCACCAGATTGTTTTTAAATATCAAATTGAGCTAATAACGTGTTGACCCTTTGTCCCGGTTAAGAATATCAACTCTTTGAGAATAAAAATGCAGGAAATTCTATCCCACACCGTCCTTGGTGTACTGACCCACGTGGCAGTCTGTGATTGGTTGACTGTATTAAATGGAAAAAGGTTTGGGAAGGAAAGCAACCGAACCTATTTGCTTTTCTGTTCAGAAAAAGGACTCTATTACATTTTTACCCAAAGGACGAAAGCTTTTATTACTAACCCGGAGAAAAACCCGGGACTAAACAGAAACCGGCGCTACCCGGCACTTACAACAACCGGACCAACCCGGTACTAAAACCCCGGCACCGGGCCGGGTCAACAACAAAAAACAAAAACAACAACAACAACGTCAACAAATAGATAGAAAAGCCAGGGAGTGCTGAGCCAAAAGAAATATTCTCCGGAAAAAATTCCGATTAGCTGGCCAACAGACACGGATTCCCCGGGTCCATCTATCAATTGACAACAAAACTAAACACACAAAAAGAAAACAGAGACTATCTACTAAAACACCACCACCGGTAGAATCGCCGCGCCACCCACGCACCGCCGCTAGCCACCACCCAATCAGAAAGAGCCCGCAAGCCTGACTTTCCTTCCCAACCGGGGAAAATAACTGACGGAAGGAAACGCGGACAAAACGAACAAGGCAATCCAACCGCCGGTGAGAAGAGCCGCACCAAACAGCTCCAAAACAGTGCCGCCAGCGACCAGCAGCAACCACCCAAGCCCCAGAAAAATGCCATCGGGGCACCGCCACCACCAAGACCAACCAAGCGAGGTGAAACACGAACCCGCAAAATCGTCACGCCAACGGTCACCCCAAAACCGGAAGCTCGGCAATAGGAGGAGTCCAATCGCCGGAATCCATGGTGATGAGCGGCAGGCAAAGAAAAAGAAGAGCAAACCGAAATCAACTTAAATATATACAGAGAAGGGAAGAAAGAGCCACCTCCGGCAGGGCGCCGGAGGGGCGGAGGCCACTATGACGATGCTGTTGTACGAAGCTTCTAGGAGGGAGAGAATTTCTAGAAAGAGAGAGAGCCCCAATTCCTGCGTTTGACTTTATCCTCTATTACAGAGAAATTATAGAATCAGGTCACTGTAGTGACTAATATTTCATGTCAGGTCCGTTCAGATCTGACATTTTTTTTTGAGTAGCCCGTGGAACAGGCACGGGACCGTGAAAAATTTCCACCATCTCACGTGAAATTTAAACCGGTCACGTGAAAAATCAAGTGGTGTCAAAAGTTGTAATTCCACGTGATCTGGGGGAAATTAAATGATAGCACGTGGAAAAATGAAACGCATCGTGGCAAATTACCACGCGCTCGTGGGAAATGAAATGTCTTTGTTAATGGCAGCCCTTCTTCTCCGATCATGATGACCACTTCTTCTTCTCCGACCACACGCTTTTCTCCGCTCTCCTTCCGCCTTGTCTCACTCACCCCTCGATTTTATTTTTATTTTTCTTCTAATCTTCTCCGGTCCAAGTCAAAGTCTTGTATTTCGTTTTCAGTCTTTTTTTCGATTTCATTCATACGTCGTTCTCTTCTTCGTGCAAAAGCCAACATATATGCCATACACCACCCATCCTCCGGCAACTTTTTTCTCCGGCTAACCTTCCATCACAAGCGTCAATTCCAATCTCCTTCCTCTTCTCCGATAAATCGCCTCTCTCTCGTCCAGCATCCATGGCGAATCAACCCTCTCCGGCAAAGCAACATTCGATTCGAAAAGAAGGAAAAAAGTCGATAAAACCACACAGTTTAATCGACAAATTCGAAAGAGCAATCCGATCCCAAACCAAGCTTCCACAGAATCGACTTCAAGTCGCTTGCACATCCTCTTCGATATTTTCCACGTGGTGATTTAAATTTCACGTGAGATGGTGGAAATTTTCCACGGTCCCATGCCTGTTCCACGGGCTACTCAAAAAAAAATGTCAGGTCTGAACGGACCTGACATGAAATATTGGTCACTACAGTGACCTGATTCTATAATTTCTCTCTATTACATAGGTAACTAATATAAGACTTTCTGTGTAATTTTTTATTTTTTATTTTTTATTTTTGTGTTTTTTTGTTTAAAGAGCAACACTTTTTGTATATAAAATTAGTTAGAACCAAAAAATTTTACATTATAACTATTTTTTCTATTAAAAAACACTATAAGTTTACTTTCCCATAACATAAAATATAACTCTTTTCCAAGGATATGGCGATATTTTAATTTAGGTGTCATACACTGTGTCCGACACTTTTCCCACAAGACACGCGACTGAAATGTCTCCGACACATGTCGGCCGATTAAAATATTGTCACATAAAATTTTAATATCCGACACACTTTCGACGTGCCGTCGACACTCCCTGACATGTCGCCAATACTTCCCGATACTTCTGAACAATTTTTTTTTTTCAGTTTTCTTCCACAAAAACATTAAGATTCGAGATTTTCAACATTGATTATAATTTGACAAATAATATTCACATTTAGTGATGTATTTTTTGTTGATAAACAATATATTTTACAAATTGTAATATTTTGAACGTCACACACATTTTGTATGGTCTTTTGAAACCATATAAATTTCAAATATCTATTTTAGATATTAATAAAGTTTGTTACATATCTTAATTTGTCTATTTATTCAGTTTTCTTTGGATCTTATTTTTTATTTGAAAAGTTGAATGTTATTTATATCAATATAATATTAATATTCTATATATATGACTGAAGGAATAACACAACACTATAACACACCCTTTTTTGTAGTCCCGAGGCCTTAGCAATGACCATTTGGGCCATTGCCTTACCGGCATATATATATATATATATATATATATATATATATATATTAATGAGTTTATTATATTCCTATAATAAGAGTTTATTTTTTCGATAACCTAAAAGATAACTTTGTTATGAAGAAACTAAAACTATAAGGCTCCGTTTATTTTGGGTTGGATTTTTTTTTATATATCTTATCAATTAACATGTATCATATTCTTATATATGTACTTGTTTTCATCATATATATACCATGCAAAAGATAATAGAAAAAATGATATTATGAATAACATTTTTTAAGAACTTATATGACACTTGTATCATGAAAAAGAATTACTTGAAAAATTGTAGTACATTTGTCCCTATATAAGGGTCCTTTTCGAATACTAAATCAACATTTATTAGGCTTTTTTTTCTTCATTCCACCTAAAACATATGTAGCACGGACACCAAACGATTACTTTTATTAAGTGATACTGGTTAATTTCAAAATTTAAGAACTCACAATCATTGTGACACGTGTTTTATATATATATATATATATATATATATATATATATATATATATATATATATATAAAGTCAAATAAATCTGAATTGTTAATGTTATTATGGAAGAAAATTGAAAAAATTTATTCATGAGTGTAGGGAAATGTCGGCGGTATGTCGAAAGTGTATTGGATATTAAAATTTTCAATAATAATTTTTTGATCAGTCGACATGTGTTGAAGGCATGTCGGTCACGTGTCGTAACGGAAAAATATTAGACACGAAACACGATACATAGATTAAAATATCGGTACTTCCTAGGTAAAGAGTTATTTTATGTTAAGGAAAAATAAACTCTTATTAATATTGTGTTTTTTAATATAAAAATAGTTTTTTTTTTGGTTCCAACTAATTTTATGGGGATCGATCCCCGACGGTGCACATCGACATGTGTAAGGGGGGAAATTCTATCACGGGGACTCCGGTGTAGGGAGTCCCCCATGTGTTCAATTATGAACCACATGTTTTTATTCTGAAATAAATAAGTGTGAATAAAAATTAAAGATATGTGGTTCAAAAGGTGCCACACAGGGACTCCTTACCCAGGAGTCCCCGTGATGATAACTTCCCGTGTAAGGGGAGGTGCATGGAAACAATCAACCAATCGAGAGATCATCCACGGTGGTCGCACCACCACCAATGCCTGGATAGATTTTCCCAAGAAATGCAAACCACAACAACCTGAGACTAGTAAATGTTTTGGAAGTCAATTTAGTGCAAGCGATAATAACTTACAAGGTGCGAATGGCCCATAGATCAAGCTCCCATCGGAAAAAGAAAGATTGTAAGGATTCTCGTGGGCAATCGCGAACAAGATGGACAAGTTTCGGAAGTGTTTGCGGTTCGTTAGTTGTTCAACAATAAAGGAGGAGAAAGAAGAAACAGAGGAAATGGATTTGGAAGTTTTGGAAGTGTTTGACTCTTGTCTTGCAGAGCTCTCTTCACTTGAAGAAAGGCTACGTTTGATTTCAGAAAGTATCCCATGGTCTCATGATCAGATGATGGAAAATATTCGATCTTGTAAATCGGGCTTAAGATTCTTGAAGTTTCTTAGTCCCTTTCCAAATTGGATGATATCGATGCGTAAATCGGCATATTCTAATACACATAAACCGTACTCGTAAAGTTATGTAGAATATCAACATATCAACATTTTGTTTTTTCCTTCGGAAATCACAAAACATGAAATCAAAAGCGAGAATATGGATTACGGATCTGCAATCTGAATACTGAATTGTAAGCAAAAATTTGAAGAACCGTGTGAACTTCTATTACGGTACTCATTGACATGCAATCCTCTTATGAAACGGCTTTGACTGTGGAATTTTCGGATGATATTCTCCGTAACCTGAAGGATCTATACAAGTTCAAAATCGATGATGAAATTCTTTTGTTCAACAATCAAATCGCAACCCTCAAGAAGAAGGTAACATTGTTGCATAATCTCTTTAATCTCGCTCTGTCACTGGGGATTCCAAGGAAGAAAAATGTCGGACAACATTGTTGTTCATGTTCTTGCTCAATATTCAGCAAGCCTAGTATTTATGTATTGGGTGAAAGCGATAGATGAAGAAATGACAACACAACTGAATGTTTTGTTGTTTCTCATCTTCAGCAGAAGATCTGCACTACCATGCGTCCCAGTCTTTAAGGCCGTTTACATTAGATTCTTAGAGAAATGAAGTTGAGAGGATTAGACTCTCTTTTTTGGGACAGATTATTCCAGTCCTCCTTGACCTTCTCCTCTAGAATCTAGTGGGTATTTTGAAGGACGATTTTTAATTCTTCAAGAATCTTTAACGTTTGTTATATCATTTTTAGTCGAACCACATGATGAGCATGGAGAGGATGAAGATTCGATGATGATAATAACCGCAGAAATTGAGTTTCTTGTCAAAGAGGATTTGTATCTTGTTCTCTCTGTTGATGACATGAATGGTAATTTGTCCGAGGCAAACACACATTTAAGTGACTTTCTGAGGAAGGTTGAACTAGTAAAAGGCAAGATTCTACACGCTTATGACCGTATCTGGGATTCATTTTCGTATGATTTCCCAAAGACCAACGGTCTAGGATTTTTCGACTTCCTCTTACAGAATATTGGGTTCTTGAAGGAGAAGCTGAAAGGAGATCCCCATTTTATCCCTTTTGCAAAGAATTTAATTATCAAAATTGAGGAGGAACTAATGTCTTTGAGGCCTTATCTCGATGATCTTTTTGAACGGCAAAAAGAGCAGAAAGAACTAAAGGATATTTGGTTAAAAGTTATCGATTTGGCATACCAAACAGAGTATGCCATCAATTCGTGTTCGGTAACTGGCTATCCATTATGGTATAATATGGCACGTCTTATGAAGGTCCTAGGAGAAATTAAGGATGTTAACAGCAAGCTTAAGAAGATTGAAGGTAGAAAGACGCACGATGCTGCAATCCTCCATTGTTCAGCCATTGCTCCAAATAGAGCCCCAGAAGGTCCCCGGGCTTCAGGTTTCAATGAAGTGATGGTGGGTTTGGAGAAGGAAGTAGACATAATAGTTGGAAATCTTATAAATGGATCTAAGTTTTTTGACATTGTTGCTATTGTTGGTATGCCTGGCCTCGGGAAGACTACCATGGCTAACAAGGTTTACAATGCCCGTGCCGTTAGGAATCACTTTCACGTGTTTGCTTATTGTATTGTTTCCCAAGTTTACAGTACTAGAAGGATATTGCTCGATATTCTTGGTGATATTAAGGGAAAGGATGACAAAATGTTTGATAAGAAGGAAGAAGAGTTAGCTGACATGCTCCGTAGTTGCCTCTTAGGCAAAAGGTACCTAATTATAATGGATTTATATTTGGGACGTCAAGTCCTGGGGCGGTTAAAAGCTCACTTCGAATAACCAAAATGGAAGTAAAGTTATATTCACGACACGTAATCGTAATGTTGCTTTACAAGCCAAAGAAGATTGTATCCTTCATCACCGTCTTTTGTCCGATGAAGAAAGTTGGGAATTGTTGCGAAAAGACATTCGATGGAGAAGGTTACCCACCAACTTTTTAGAGGTTGGGAAGATGATTTCAAAGAATTGCAAAGGCCTTCCTTTGACAATTGTTTTAATCGCAGGTCTTCTTAGAACTGAAATAAGTCTAAGTTGGTGGAATAAAATTTCAGAAACAACAAGTTCCTATGTTTTAATTGAAGATTCTCTGAGCGTGTTAGAATTAAGTTATCAACATTTACTGTGAGCATCCGAAGCCATGCTTTCTATTTTGGAGCATTTGTTGAAGATACATTAATTCATGTGAATAAGTTGACATTATTATGGATCGCTGAGGGATTTGTGCAGAATTCCAATAGGGTAAACTTGAAAAATGTGGCTAAAGAGTACTTAAGTGATCTAGTTGATAGAAGCCTTGTGATTGTTGATGAGAAAAGTTCATACGGTGGGATCAAAAGTCGTCGGATTCATGATCTAGTGGCATGAATTCACAAAGAAAGGCTCAAGAGGAGAACATTTTCCAATTAATGGTCAATGACGAGGCTTCAATTCATCAAGTTCCACTTTACGTAATGCATATCGTGTTTGCATGCATATGAAAGGGAAATATGTCGTTGATGCTACGTATATATGTCCAAATATCCACTCTCTGCTTTTTTAAGTGTAAATGGAAAATTCGTTATCATGACCGTTGTGATCTTAGCAACATGAAACATGTTCAAGTGATGGATTTGGAAGAGTTAGATTGCAATGACTGTTTTATAAGAGAGATGCATTCAGTAGTTCATCTGAGATTTATGTCGATTTCATTTTATCAAAGATGGCAGAGTAGTCGTGCATTTTCTAGTATTACTCTAAACAATTTCATATCCAATTGCTGGAATCTGGAAATTCTGATTCTTAGCAGACACGAAGCTTTACGGAACTTGCCCGAAACTTTCTGGAACTTGACAAGGCTTAGGCATGTAGGTGTCGATCGGTGTTCCCTAAGTAATTCGGGTGTCAAAAAACGTGAAGCATACCCCCATTCCCACCCCCAAATGGCGAACTTGGAAAGCTTTTCAACATTACTTGTCTCCTCAACAGAAGATTTAGAAGCCTTTCTACAAAGGTCACCTTCTCTTCGAAAACTGAGCTTCTGTTGCCGCAGCACCTATTGTAAATCGAGTATACGTTTTCCGAAACTGGACTCTCTTAGTAAACTTGAGTCGCTGAAGGTTGACTCTGTGGGAGAGGCATGTTTACGTTCGTTTAACTTTCTTTCATCTCTCAAGAAACTATCATTAAGAAGCTGCTATTTACACTGGAGATATTTACCAGTGATTAGTAACATGCCATGTCTCGAGGTTTTGAAGCTACTATCTCATTCCTTTGTTGGGCGTAAGTGGGACATGGAAGATACAGAATTCCCAAAGCTTAAGTTTTTGAAACTCAGGAGTTTTGATTTGGCTGAATGGATTGCGTATGTAGAGTCTTTTCCTAGCCTGGAGGTACTTATCGTGAATTGTTTCTATCGACTGAAAACAATACCACCCTGTTTTGGAGAAATGCATACCTTGAAGAGGATTGAAGTTTCTGCATCATACTGCATTCCCAAAGCTTCAGTTGTTGAAATACAGGAAGCACAAAAAGAACTTGGAAATGAGGAGCTTCAAGTTATTATCCCGTAGCAGTATGATCGAATATAATAAGGTAACTCAACTCCATTCTGTTCATTGATTGATTTCACATAATATGCATTTCTACTCAGTCATTGAAGTATCAAATTTCCTCAAATTCATGTCATTGGAGTTTTTAGATAGTCTCATCAAACTTCATCTTCTTTGTTTATTGGCATTCTATTTGAGTCAGATGAAGTAATGAAGATGATCCCAAATAAATTGGTTTTTTCCCCCCTAATTGTTTAATGCAAAATCTGCATATATTTTAGGCAAACATTCTGATTTTCATTGCTGTAATTCACTAGATTCTCAGTCGTATGATTTGCAAATTCATACACTACTACTACTTGTGCAATCATGATTGAATACAACAGTAATACTTTGTTATTTAAATTTGTTTCAGCATTAATTATTTCAGCTCCTGCCTTTTTGTTGTTTGGATGGATATAATTGTGTTTTCTCTTGTAATTTTTTCAGGGACTTGGACGGCAAATGTGGGAATTTTGGGACTTTAAGAGGTGCAATATTTATTTTTTTTGCCAAGAAATATGCCACAGCCAAAATTAATGTAAAGATTTTAATATTTTTCAATGAGACCTTTCAATTGTATTGCAAAAGGTTGTTCTCATTGTTTTGTTTTGTCGTCTTTTCATATTTTTATTTTGATTTTTGTTTTTTTGCTCTTTGGGTTGGTCCCTATATGTATGTGAGTATTGTCGGGTGTTTCATTTTGATGCTGGAGGCTTTAATTTCTTTTGGCGTGTTATACTTATTTTGTTGTACATTTGAGGATTTGAGGATGAATTCTGTTTTTCAATGTTATTTATACGGTATAATTTTCTGAAAAAGACAAATTTATTTATACTTTATGATGTATTTTTATACTTCTCGCATCACACTACAAACGTTAACTCCAGTGTCAATTCATTGGATCTGACGTTATTCACACATGATATTTCTGTAATTATAACATCACTGTCATCACTCACGTTATTTTCATGGTGTTTGAAATAATGTTTTGAGTGATTGAAATGATCGTTGTGTCGGAAATAAAACTGTGATTTCAACGGAATTAGTTTTTTGTTGTAACATATACTTTTAATGGCTCATGTTCGGTGGGCTGCAAGACTAATTATCTAGTGGACTGATGAGTTGGTGAGCTGGACATACATACTATATAGAAAAAAAAAAAAAAAAAGGGCCGGGTGGGCTCAGCCCCCCTAAGCCGATAATGAAGCTCCGTCCTTGTTCATATCAATCTCGAAAGTAGTCGATAGATATTTATCTATTTCTTCACATGAGGACGATGAATAACCCTCGGCCTCGGCCTTTTAGCGGATATTTTTTGCATCGATTTCTCAACGCTGAAACTTTTCTACCTCCGGGGTTAGTAGAACTTGTACCTGCATTATAGGGGGGGGCTAGCATCCCCAACTCCGTAACGAATATCATAATGAGCATACAACTCTGTAAATGTTTTAATTGTATTTCGAGTCACTTCCAAGTGGTTAATTGGTCGGGTGGCCTGGTTATGAAACAAGAATTCATAATAACTCCCCAAAAATCCAGTCAGTCCCTCTGTCTGGAAATTCTGATTCTTACGGTTTACCCAGGAAACTTGGAGTTGCCCGAAACTATATGGAACATGACAAGGCTTAGGCACGTGGATGTCAAAACGTGCTCCCTAAGTGGTTTGGGTATCAAAAATCATGAAGCATACTCCCACCCCCAAATGGTTAACTTGGAAAGCTTTTGTTGTAGTTTAAGGGTGTGAAGATGATCAACAATGCTTGTAAAATCCTGCAAATTAAAATGAAGATTCGGATCATCTCCGTTTCGCGACGAATCGTTGTCCTTCTTAAATTATTCGACCCTTTTACTTGTCCAGGGTTACACGAATATTTAAGTGAGATATCTGTTATAAAACGAATGGAGATAACTTCAGGTGCAAGAAACAGAAACAGAAGCAATCAAACATAAACAATCAAAGGAGAAAACAGAAACAAGAAGAACACAGATTTAACGTGGAAAACCTCTCAGTGGGAGAGGTAAAAAACCACGGGCAGAAAAGAGATATTTTATTATGCACTGAATTTTACAGATTTCAACACGCACAAAAACAATGTAACAACAACTGTATTTATAGGTACAAATCCCTAAACCCTAGCCGCAAGGAATCTTTGTCTGATGCACCATAAATACCCCTGTCCTCCTTTTAATGACACTGTATAGCTGTCACATAACAGAATTGTCAGATGTGGGACCCTGTTGTATTCTCAAGACTCGGCAGACTCATCACACTCGCTGATAGTTACCTCTATTGTGACAGAATCTCAAGAGACTCCACCCTACTGAAGCACAGAATTGAATACACTTCTCAGCTGACCATCACTCAGCTGAGTCTTCAGATTGGTTCCACCAAAATGTAGAGTTTAAGTCACCTTACTGACAAATCTCCACCTTGACTTTAACTCTCCCTAGAGTCAAACAGATTGCATAACCAGATGTACTTGTACCGGATGCATTCGTCAATGCCGGATGTACTTGTACCAGACTATCTCCACAAAGATCCACTCCACCGATCGCCTCGCAGAGTTTCCAAATGCAGATTATAAGCTTTGAATATTCGCAAAGTCCAGGCAAAGCCGGAACTTACTCATTGAATCGGTTTAGTGAACATATCAACAGGATTCTCCTTTGTGCCAATCTTCTTCACCACAACCCTCTTCTCATTCCTCAAGAAATGATACGACATCAATATGCTTGGTTCTCTCATGATGAACTCCGATCCTTGGCTAAACATATTGCACTTAGATCATCACAATATATATCACTGATCCTAATGCAACCCCAAATCACCGACTAGCTCCTTCAACCGGATACCTCCTTAGCCGCTTGAAGAAGAGCCATGTATTCTCGCCAAGAGAGTTGATAAGGCTATCAGAGCCTCAAGAGTAGCTTTCCAATTGACCACCGCATTTCCCAATGTAAACACATAACCGGGCCATTGATTTTCTATCTCAACATCACTGCATAATCAAGATCACAAGAACTTTGTGACTGCACTATCACCTCCATAAATGAGTCCAACATCGCTTTGTACCTCTCGTGTACTGAATATCCTTTTAACAACTTTCAGGTGTTCCTTTCCAGGTTGAGCCATAAACTCGCCGACAACACCGATCGCTCGAGCGATCAGGGCCTAGTGCAAACCATGGCATACATCGATCGCCAACTCGCACTAGCATAGGGAACTTTGACATATACTCCTTCTCTCAAATGATTGTGAAGCATATAAGCAGATAAATGAACATTTGATGCCATAGAGTATCTATTGGTTTTGCAAAGCAGACATGCCAAACTTGGCCAATATCTTCTCGCACATAACCCTGCACGAGACAAGAACAATTTCTTCGACTTCTATCTCTCCAGATCTCCATCCCCAAGATTTTCTTGGTCGCACTCCAAATCCTTCATTTCAAATTCAAGACTAAGAAGGTTCTTCATTTTGAACATCGACTTTCTTGTCATGCAAATTATCAAAGATGTCATCCACATACAGACAAGATAGATATATGATCCATCTTTCAAATGATCAGAGTAAACACAATGATCATATGGACTTCTGTGTAACCTCTCTTTGAAGCATGAAACTCACAAACCTTTTATACCACTCGCCTTGGAGCTTGCTTCAAACCATACAAAGATTTCTTCAACTTGCAAACATAATTTTCCTTTCCAGAACTTGAAAACCCTCAGCCGTGTGTCATGAATATCTCTTATCCACCACACCATGTAGAAAAGCGCTTTTCACATCTAATTGCTCAAGTTCCAGATCTCGTTGTGCCACCATTACTAGTAACACCATTGAAGTGTGTCCGACCACCGTGAAAAATTTCATCAAAGTCAACCCTTCCTTTTGATCAATCCTCTTGCAACCAAACGTGCCTTATACCCGACCCTTCGCTTTGTTATTCCTTCCTTTTCTTGAAAATCCATTTACAAGTCACAACTCCCTTGTCGGTAGGGTCGCTTGACCAATTCCCAAGTCCGATTCTTCAATAATGACTCCATTTCATCTCCCATGGTCGCATGCCACCGAGATGCTTCAGACATGTCATCGCTTGCTTCCACTGTAAGTAGTAGGTTCAAGAACCTCTACTTCTTCAAAGAACTTGGAGTGCATATCCACCAAAATCATCATATCCATATCTCCTTGGAGGTATCCCAACATTAGATCTTCTAGGCTCTCTTTGGCGCCTAGACTCTGGCTGATCAATGTTTGTATGGCGCCTCACGAGGTCTCAAGCAGTCGGCTAGAATCGATTCTGGTTCATTATCCAGATCAAGATAGTGTTGATTTGGATCCACCGATTGTTGCATATCAAGAGACTCCACTGAAGCTCCACCTGCTTCTCAACACTATCAGATTCAAAGATCGGTTTGCACTCAGTGGAGCCTCCCACCGATGAGTTTAACATAGAATTTTCATCAAACACAACGTCCCTCGCTGAGGATTACTCTGGACTCTGCGATGACCAAATTCTATATCCCTTCACTCCATCACCATACCCCACAAACACTCCTTTCTTGGCTCTTGGCTCCAACTTCCTTCACTAACATGATAGTAAGTCAGACTCCCAAAACCCTTAGAATCGAGTAGTCAAGAGGCTTGCTCGACCACATCTCAAATGGTGTCTTGAGATTGATTCTGTGTGAGGGCTCCTGTTGATTAAGTAGCAAGTCAGCCTTAACACCTCTCTGCCCAAAATCTCCTTGATAAACCAAACTTGAGAAAGCATACATCTTGCCTCTCTCCAAAGAGTTTGATTCATCCTTTCACCCACACCATTCTCACGAGGTGTATTCCTTACAATATGATGTCCGGCAATACCTCACCGCACAAAATGAATCAAAATCCGTCCAGTGAATTCCGACCATTATCTCAGATTTAAGCTTCTTGATTTTCTTGCCTAACTGATTCTCCACTAGGGCCTTCCACTGCTTAAAGTTACTCGAATGCATCACTTTTGTTCTTCATCATCACCACCCAAGTCATCCTTGAATAGTCATCTATGAATGACACAAAATATCTGTGACCACTCAATGACTCAACTCTTGATGGACCCAGCATGCCTGAATGGATATAATCAAGTGTTGCCTTTGTATTGTGCAACCTCTCCGAGAATTTACTTCATGCAACTTCCCAAACACACAATGTTCACAAAAGTCCAGTTCTTGACCTTATATCCCCAAGAAAACTCAAGCTAAAGAAAGAATCAGATACCCTTTTCACCCATGTGACCTAGTCTCATGTGCCACACCAGTCTCAGTCTGAGATCAGTGAATCTGCGAGGATGCAACAAAGAAGATGAAGCAGTGATATGAAGAGATCCTTGTAATATATACAAGGTTCCTCTTGATGCCTTTGAGGACTACAATCAATCTTTGAAGACATTCAAATTGTCCACCTTCACCCTTGAAATTGAACCCTTGTCAGTCCCAAGAGATCGAGAGATACCAAATTCTTGGTCATCTGTGGAACATGTCTTACATCCTTCAAGCAGTACAAAATTTACCATCCTCTCATCCTTAACTTTACAGAGCCAATTCCCACAACTTTACGGACCTTGCTTCATGGCCATATAGATTTGACCACCATCTATCTCGCTTTCATAAGTAGAAAACCACTCTATGTTTGGACAAATATGGTAGGATGCTCCAGAATCAAGTATCCACACATCATTGTGGTGTGTAGAATCCCTGCAACTAGAACCGGATCTCTCATCGATTTGCTCAAGAGCCAAGGCCAGCTGTGCTGCAATGCCTTCCTCGCTGCTTTCTTCTTCCTTGACAATTGGACTTCCAATGTCCCCGCTCCCTTCTGATAATTCTGAGACATCGCAGACTTAGGACCTTTGGACACCGACTTCTTTTCTTCTTCTCATCCATATCCTTTTCCACTATTGTCGCTAGCTACTAGCCAAAGAAATGACTGTCTGCTCCAAAGACCTTGTGTCTAAGTGATCGGGGTCAATCAGGTTATAATATACTTGACCACCATAAACCAATACTAGCAAGAGGACTAGGCCCATCGTAGTATAGCTATAGTGAATCAAGGTCGATCCCACAGGGAACCAATTGTGGATCATCTTATATACAAACAATTAATTAAACATGTCAAGGACATAGAGGCGGTCTACGACCAACATAAAACAAGAAAAGTAAAGACACGACTCGACACAACGTAATTAACCTCCCCAATTATAGTTTTTATCGTTTGGACCTAGATAATTTATATAATAAAGCCCGAACTTATTAACCACAATCCGTTTGTATCTATCTTAGATTGGCTACGGGAGTCATCCTCTTTAACTTGACTTAGCACCGGTAGGTCACTAGATCAACGTGGGTATTGTTACGTGACTTCGCCTTTTGGTGCCTCCATCTCATATAACTCACACGCTTACGACTCTAAGGATGCCGATATTAATCGTACACCTCGTCTGGCAACATTCACGTGGTTAGGCGTATTTCCTTGATCGCATCGGTCTACATCCTATTAACAATTACCTGCGGGTTTCATGTTAATCTACGATTTACGTATAACTAGGTGAGCTCAATTCCCAAATACAAAACCTACCTGATCTCATTTGAAAGTCCCGGAAGATCATTCATGAGCCAACCTAGAGCCCTATATTGGTATTTCCTAATCATACGCTAATTAAAACAGACGAGCAACGTGGCCGTAGCCATACCTACCGAGATGATAAATTCTATTAAGTTAACCTAACCATAAAGGCGTGGCTATTTAACGGATGATTGGGGCTCGGTCGACCGAGCATAGACACTCGGTCGACCGAATGATTCCATTCGGTCACTCAAACGATTTCATCCCCAGATTACATCCTAGAATATATTTCTCAGCGTTTCATCATACAGAACAGATTAAACAGTAACTCGTAAAGAAATCATATAAACTACTTAGATACACATTAATTAAACCAAGCGATTCATGAATAGAAACTAAGTGTATGGCGTAGGTTATGGGATCCCCATGACAAGGTGTCGCCACATCCCTAACGTCATAGCCTAGATCTACATCGTCTAGCTATGATCAATCAACTCAAACGATAAAGCATAATTGGGAGGGATTAATTACTTGAAAGAAAGAAACAGAAAATAAAGGCTTACATATTGCAGCCCTTAAATTGCTGGAAACCTTCAATCTAATTATGCTACATTGTATCAAAATATCAAAATAGAATTGTATGGTATTATTGAATGAATATGAATATGAATTACAATTTCTCGAAGTCTTTGCTTATATAGGAGTTTTGCCGACTTAGGGTGATTCTAGAAGATAAACACGATTAAAGCCGAAAACCGACCCAAACCGAGGCTCGGTCAACCGAGAGGTGACACTCGGTCGACCGAAGCATCAGGCTCGGTCGACCGAACCTAAACTTGGCATATTTAACACGTTTTCTTCGTCTATCTTGTTCCCCACTCCACGCTTGCATGTTGATCTGATTTCTCTAATTTATCTCTTGATTAATGCTCCGATTTTCTTCCTTATTATCTTGAGATCTTTTGATTGAATGACATTTATCCTCCCGATTTGTTGTGATCTACAAAATAAACATTTATCGCACAATAAATCGGCGTTTAATAATGAAAACGGCTAAATACCAATTTACATAATATAAATCACATAACATTAAATAATAAATATAAACAAGTGATTTAATATGAAATATATATTATTAATCTCGATTTAAGGTCAACGTTGATGACTTTTACGGGTATAATTTGACCGTCATCAACTACTTCCACTTACACTTTGATCGTCCCGAACAAAGCATCAATAAGTCATTCCCAAGACAACATTTTCTATGGTCAAATCATACTTACACAAGAAGCTCAAGTCAACTCATACTAGTCATGCTCATAAGATATCCATTATTCACTCATGACTATGAATCAAGTGATGTGTGCATGTGCATTTAGTTTTATATATTCGGGCAAGATTAGAGTTTAAGCGGACTTGAAATCTCAACCTACCAACCTCGGCATTCATATTTCTCAAGCCTTTAAATTTTTGAAGCACTAGAGCAATAAGCAAGAGCGTATCTATAGGGTTTTGGACTTGGAGACCGAGTACTACTCAAAGCCTCTTAAAGAGTTGAATATTCTTTTCATATCTTCATATTTTTCAAATACTACAAATCTCAAGGAAGAAAACTTTTGAGTATCCCCTATCTTAGATCATGTATAGCATCGAATATTACCACAAGCGGGGGCTACTTTGGTAATGTTACTACAAGCCCGATGTTTTAACGCATTGTCAAACACAGTGCGTCTCAAGCTTATTACTCCACTTTTGTGGCTAAAATATAAGAATGCATCACCAATAAGTATCGACACTAAGTCTACATAACCAATCATCTATGCAATGTACACATAATTTCTTCCGATTATTATGATTTGCGCGGTATACTCGATTCACGAGTTGAGTAATTGAATAATAAATAACTACTACAAAAGCGGGCATGAATATCCTTAAATTTACTTAACATAAGTATAAAATGATCACGTACTCATATAACTTGGTTTATTTCCTATCAATTCTTAGCTAGAACTCACAATTCTAAGGTACGAGATACCTAATATGGTATTTATTCAATTTTTTCAATTTTGTGCCGTTTCATTCAATTTTCAATTATAACATAACATGGCTAAGTCTCCTACCCCCACTTAAACATGGCATTGTCCTCAATGACAAAAATAAATGAGAATTTAAGAAAAGACTTAGCTCTGAAAGCGGCTCTCAAGTAAAGGAACAATATCGGAGTAAATGTCGAGATGTTGTGGAGAAGCAAGTGAAAACTCATATAAGCGAGACAAACTCCACGAAACCGTTAATAACACCATGTCTATGGAAGTTCTAAAATAATGTGGCAGTAATGAGGTATAAATACCTAAAAACAGTTTAAGCCACTTTATTTTATACAACCAATGACAAAGGAAACCAAAAAGAAAAATACTAAATAGAAAGAAAAATAAACAAGCAACTAAAGATGGTGGTCTTCATCTATAGCCTCCACCGCCTAAATATTCTTAAATCCGAGTGGAGAAGACAAAGATCAAAAAGCATTACCCGACGTGGGAAAACACGAGGTTGACTAGATCAACCTTGTATGCAATGTAGTAAAAGAGACACTTCGTAAGGTATAACAGATACAATGTGACCTATTGGCTAAAGATAAAATCAAATACTTAACGCAGAAACTTCTCGCTTGCATTGGATATCAACAACTTAGGGAGATGTAGCTACTCCTCGAAATTACTAATAACCCAATGTATCACGCAAAAGTCATAACCGTCATCAACAAGGTCGGATCGGTGAGATAGTTCAGAACAAAACTTATCATCTATAAATGCCGGAATAGACGGGAAAAATGTGAAATTTAAAACTTCCGGTAAAAAGATAAGTTGTACTTTGATCGAACCAAAAACCTTTAAAATCTAGCTAGGGTCAGAGCTACACTTACCTCAACTAGGATCATGAAAATCAAAATGATAAAAGATAATCATTAAAGCTTAGCAATAATTCAAATTCCGCAACACAAAGGTATTTTGTAAACAAAATGGAGGTTGAGAGTATGATGGGTTTAGAAAAAGATACACATAAGGTTGGGAAGAAAAGATAAAGGGTGGGTAAGAAATTGTGTTTATGGGTGGGTTGAAAATGGTTAAGGCATTGAGATTGGGTGGGAGAGTGAAACGGATGGAAAGAAAGAGAGGCGATGAAAGAATGGTTAGAAATGTGAACTGTTGGGGCAGATTGGTGAGAGAATTGAAAAGGTTGAAGGGTGAAAAAGTGTAAAGGGAAAGATAGGGATAGTTGCAGAAGGAATTACGCACCACTTTGAATTTTCACTTGGATCACCATTCTAAAAGATTTTGGAAGTTAACCAAAATTGTTCTTGTTCGCACCAATCATTCTCTGTTACATTTTCAATAATTCTCAAGCTCTCTTAATGCTTCCATCTTAAGGTTGATTGCTAAATTTCTTTTTCTTTAGCAGTTTCTCGACTCTCCTACGGAACTCTATTTCACGTGGCCCATATTGAGTAAAAAAGTTTTGCACATCCTTAGCCCAATGGCCATCGGAACACGGCAAAATAAAAAACCTCAACATATGTCATGTTACTCTTATTGGACTCAAAGAAAGAAAAACCTAAAATCCTAAAAAGAAATCCTAAGGGTTTTAAAGAAGTAGTTCTGAGTTTAAAGTCCTCAGCTCGACTTTCCAAAGGTTATCCTTGTCAGTTATCATTCTTGGATCGCCAGACTTTGACCCTCTGAGCACTATTAGAGGTGGCTTGTCGCTTTTGCGGATTAATACCCTTCCCTTGGTTGTGAGACCTAGGAAACGACATTTATCCATTCCATTTATACAAAGCTCTTAGCTCGGCTCTCGTTTTAGGAATTAGTGAATTCTGAGAAACTTGGCTAAAATTACGGTTTTGGCCTTGACAATAAGAAACAATGAATCTAAGTACTCCGAACAAGCTCGGTTGTGTAGGCAAGCCTATGCCGTCTTATTCGTTGGAACATATGTGACAGTTCAGGCCAATCCGTCAAGATAAGCCCCGTTTAGCCCGAAGGCTTATCGGCTATGCTAAGTCTTGTCGAATCAACATAATGTACATCACACGTGGAGGAGTTGATTGAGCGAAGCTCGGTTGAACTCGCCCAGCCATGGTTAAACCATTTCCGAACCTATGTACAAAGATTCTTCGATTTCTAAATTGTCACCCAAAGCGAAATCTCGTTTTTGTTTAAGGTGGGTTCACCGAGAAGCCATCACCATAAACATCAACGAAAGCCGAAGATTGCGTTCTTTCAAAACTCAATATCTTCTTTAGATTGTGAATGCTTAAACTACACAATTTGTTGCTCCCATGGCCAGTAGAAGCAATTTCATGCATAGGACAAAGAGATTTTAACAGAACTACGAGGAACTCTTTATTCACTGCTTCCTTCAACTACTACATGTTTCCCTACACCCTCTAGATGAGACAGATTTGGGGCAGAACCTTCCACACTAATAGAATTAATCTTACAGACCAACTCCGGGCTACGATTCATACTAAGGTTCATGTATAGGCTAACTTATGCTCAAAAAACCAAAAGGTAGTAAAACATAAGCAAAAAAAAGGTAGTTACTTGCCTTCAACATTGTACCACGAAGAATTTAAGCCTTTAAGATTTTTTCGGAGCCATCTTTGTGCTTTAAAGGTATTGCTTCCATCGCTTTTCCCATCGTAGAGTAGTAATTCCGCATGTTTGCTGGGTTATTTTCTCAGCGCCCTTGAAAAATTATTGACTTGGATTATTGCTTCTCTGGTTTCGCAAGCGGAAGAAAAACAAAAGCAGACGGACCGTGGTCGATTTTAACATGGTTTCCCATGCGCTATCGAGACTCTACGGATTAAACATCTGAGGATAAGCGGACACGCGAAATTCCGACTCGAAAACACAAATCGAAACCGTGTAAGCGAATGAACAAGAACAAAACAAAACAAAACCAAACAAAACAAAAATTCTAAACTCTCGATTCGACCGAATGAGGTCTCTCGGTCGACCGAATAAATTTTATTATTATTATTTTTTTTTTTTTTTTTTTTTTAAGAATCTGGAATTTTAGAATGAGCGCGACAACCGAGAGGACTCAAAACGTAAAAACAGACTTAAAAAGCGAAAAACTTCGACATGAATAAAAATTATTTATATATAAAATTGACCGTTGGTTCCCGGCAACGGCGCCAAAAACTTGATCGGGGTCAATCAGTTATAATATACTTGACCACCATAAACCAATACTAGCAAGAGGACTAGGCCCATCGTAGTATAGCTATAGTGAATCAAGGTCGATCCCACGAGGAACCAATTGTGGATCATCTTATATACAAACAATTAATTAAACATGTCAAGGACATAGAGGCGGTCTACGACCAACATAAAACAAGAAAAGTAAAGACACGACTCGACACAACGTAATTAACCTCCCCGATTATAGTTTTTATCGTTTGGACCTAGATAATTTATATAATAAACCGAACTTATTAATCTGTCAATCCGTTTGTATCTATCTTAGATTGGCTACGGGTCATCCTCTTTAACTTGACTTAGCACCGGTAGGTCACTAGATCAACGTGGTATTGTTACGTGACTTCGCATTTTGGTGCCTCCATCTCATATAACTCACACGCTTACGACTCTAAGATGCCGATATTAATCGTACACCTCGTCTGAGGCAACATTCCTGTGGTTAGGCGTACTTCTAAACGATCGCATCGGTCTACATCCTGCTATTAACAATTACCGCGACGGTTTCATGTTAATCTACGATTTACGTATAACTAGGTGAGCTCAATTCCCAAATACAAAACCTACCTAGATCTCACTTTGAAAGTCCCGGAAGATCATTCATGAGCCAACCTAGGAGCCCTATATTGGTATTTCCTAATCATACGCTAATTAAAACAGACGAGCAACGTGCGGTAGCCATACCTCTTGAGATGATAAATTCTATTAAGTTAACCTAACCATAAAGACGTGGCTATTTAACGATGATGGGGGCTCGGTCGACCGAGCATAGACACTCGGTCGACCGAATGATTCCATTCGGTCACTCAAACGATTTCATCCCAGATTACATCCTAGAATATATTTCTCGGCGTTTCATCATACGAGCAGTTAAGCAAGAACTCGTAAAGAAATCATATAAACTACTTAGATACACATTAATTAAACCAAGCGATTCATGAATAGAAACTAAGTGTATGGCGTAGGTTATGGGATCCCCATAGACAAGGTGTCGCCACATCCCTAACGTCATAGCCTAGATCTACATCGTCTAGCTATGATCAATCAACTCAAACGATAAAGCATAATTGGGAGGGATTAATTACTTGAAAGAAAGAAACATAAAATAAAGGCTTACATATTGCAGCCCTTAAATTGCTGGAAACCTTCAATCTAATTATGCTACATTGTATCAAAATATCAAAATAGAATTGTATGGTATTATTGAATGAATATGAATATGAATTACAATTTCTCGAAGCTGCTGCTTATATAGGAGTTTTTGCCGACTTAGGGTGATTCTAGAAGATAAACACGATTAAAGCCGAAAACCGACCCAAACCCGAGGCTCGGTCAACGAGAGGTGACACTCGGTCGACGAAGCATCGAGCTCGGTCGACCGAACCTAAACTTGGCATATTTAACACGTTTTCTTCGTCTATCTTGTTCCCCACTCCACGCTTGCATGTTGATCTGATTTCTCTAATTTATCTCTTGATTAATGCTCCGATTTTCTTCCTTATTATCTTGAGATCTTTTGATTGAATGACATTTATCCTCCCGATTTGTTGTGATCTACAAAATAAACATTTATCGCACAATAAATCGGCGTTTAATAATGAAAACGGCTAAATACCAATTTACATAATATAAATCACATAACATTAAATAATAAATATAAACAAGTGATTTAATATGAAATATATATTATTAATCTCGATTTAAGGTCAACGTTGATGACTTTTACGGGTATAATTTGACCGTCATCACTAAGCTCCCTGGCATGTAAGGCAGACCTCACATCCTCTAAAGCTCATCAGATCCTTTCCAACTATGAAAGATCGCACAAAGTTTTCATATGATGCCGTAATGACACCAACAGGGATTATGGTCTGCATCTTCATCTTCAATTTTAACATCAATATTCCTTAAATCAAGCAATATTGTGTTCATTTGACCGTCCAGATGTTCCCTCGGTGGACTTCCTTCATGCATCTTCAAACCGAACAACCTCTCTTTCAACAACAACTTGTTGGTCGCTGACTTGGTCATATCAAAGCTTTCAAGCTTCTTCCACAACTTGGTCGGTGTCTTCTCAAAGAACCTCGGTGATAACATCATCGATAAGCACAACATGATGGTTGAATGTGCTTTCTTTCCAGGATCGGCATAATATCTTTGCACTTGTATTTGGTTTGTCGGATAAAGGATTCCACAAACCTCTTTGTTTCAACAATTGCACGATCTTGATTTGCCACAGACCAAAACTGCTCTTCCTGTAAATTTATCGATTTTTACGTTTCTCACGACATCTTTTCTTGCTAAAGATCACAACTTTATCACGCATCCTAGCACCTTGTTTGAAGGTCTTGGTGAAAATGAAGTTTGATCGCATGCATTGTTTTTCTCCGAACCTTGCTCGATACCACTTGTTATAAAGCGGATGGAGATAACTTCGGATGCAAGAAAGCGTAAATGGAAGCAATCAAACATAAACAATCAAAGGAAAAATAAAACAAGAAGAACACGATTTAACGTGGAAAACCTCTCGGTGGGAGAGGTAAAAAACCACGGGCGTAAAAGAGATATTTTATTATGCCTTTGAATTTTACTGATTTCAACACGCACAAAAACAATGTAACAACAATCAGATGATAGGTACAAATCCCAAACCCTAGCCGCAAGGAATCTTTGTCTCGATGCACCATAAATACCCCTACACGTGTCCTCCTTTTAATGACATCAGATAGTTGTCACATAACAGTAATTGTCGATGTGGGACCTGCAGTATTCCAAGATTTCTCGGCAGCCTATCACCTGGCGATAGTTACCTGTCGACGAAGCTCGATGACTCCACCCTACCGAAGCTGAGGGAATTGAATACACTTCTCACCGACCATCACTCAGCTGAGTCTTCAGATTGGTTCCACCAAAATGTAGAATTTAAGAATCGCTGTCCTTCTTAAATTATTCGACCCTTTTACTTGTCCAGGGTTACACGAATATTTAAGTGAGATATCAAACTGAGAGTTTTACCTTTAAGTCTGGACAAAGATCTTAAAGAGCACTTAGGATGTGTTTTGTATATATGACAAGAGCAAAGATGCTTACAAATGTTATATGTTTTTTTTCAACAATGTAACTTTGCTTTTTATAGCACTTAGATATCTGAAAATAAGCAAGAAGTTCGTTTTTAAGTGTTACACCCCAAAGGAAAAGGTTCCATTTGGTTGTACCCACTTAAAAAGGCCAAGAGACACAAAAAAAATCAGTTTTCGAACCACAGGCGGGCGCCTGTGAGGACCCCAAAACTGAACAAACTTTATGTTCAACTTTTGCCTTGCCAAAATGTGACAGGCCGGCGCCTACCCCAAAACTGAACAAACTTTCTGTTCAACTTTTGCCTTGCCAAAATGTGACAGTGACGCTTATGCTCACAAAGCGCCGGCTGTCATCTGTGATTTTCCAAAATCAATTTCGCTGCTTTTTACGAACTCTACTTGCTCATTTTACATCCAGACACTCGTAAACACTTATATAAGCGTGCACTCCGCACCTCCGTACTTATATTATAGTGTTACGAGCATAACCATCTTTGTACTAAACCCCGATAACCTCACTGGCTTGTGATTATACTTAAATCACCAACAGCTTTTCATCACCAAATATCTCCTCACCATAAGAGTTAAAAGACCTTCTACAAAGGTCACCATCTCTTCGAAAACTGGGCTTTGAAAACTATATTGATAGAAAGAGTTTTCATTTTCTCAAACTGACTCTCTTAGTAAACTTGAGTCACCGAGGGTTTCCACAGTGGAAGAGCGATGGTTAATTTCATTTAACTATCTTTCACTCTTAAGAAACTATCATTATCAAAGGGCGGCCTAGACCGAGTTATATACTGAGATCAAGAAATGCCTTGTCTAGAGGTACTGAAGCTACTAGATGATGCCTTTTATGGGTTTAAGTGGGACATGGAAGACACAAATTCCCAAAGCTTAAGTTTTTGAAACTGCAGGAATTAGATTTGGCTGAATGGATTGCGTCTGGCGTAGTCTTTTCCTAGCCTGAAGGTACTTATCGTGAGTAGATGCTATCACCTGAATAAAATACCACCCAGTTTTGGAGAAGTGCTTACCTTGAAGAGGATCGAAGTTAATGGATCACACGAAACTGCTACTTCAGTTGTTGAAATTCAGGAAGCGCAAAAAGATTTTGGAAATGAAGAGCTTCAAGTTATTGTTTTGGACAATAATGAAAATTAAGTTGTGTTCTTCACATCTCATGCAAGTAATTCTCTTTCACTTTCTGCTTCTCTGGCCATATGCTTAATTTGAAAGTAGACAGATTGCCTATCCGGGCTAGCTTTTTCTCGTATCTTTCGCCATTTTTTTTTTTTTTGGTGGGAACATCACAATATTTTGATAAACAAAAGTGATCTCGTTACATCTTTTGCTTTTGGAACAATTCAAGTGTAGTGTTCGATATATTTTCTTTTCAGCATGTTTGTTTTTCTCTTACACAAATGAACACGAAAAGCAGTCCTGTCCGACACTAAACCGTGGAATTTCAAGGAGAATTTTAAGGAGAATTTCAAGGAGAATTTTAAGAGAGTATATATGATGAATACTAAACCGTGGCCTGTCAAATCTCATGTAAGCATTTCTCTTTCGATTTATTTGATGTGTTTGTTATTATTGGATCATCATGCTTACTGATTGCCCTTTTTTTTTTTCTGGGACTAAAACCCGTAAAAGATCAAAATTTCAACTTGTACGTAACGTGAAAAAACACCGAACATAAAGAGAAAGAATTATAAAATATAGTGATGTAATGATGATAAAGTTGAAAAGTTGTATTGAAATTTGTGTAGTTAAAGTAATGATTGTTGATTTGAAATATTATATTGAAAAGAATGGTTAAATAGTGAATGAGTGTATAAAGTGATGGATTAATATTATTTTATTTGTTGATGTTGATTGATTGATGAAAGAATTTATAATAAAATAATAGAATTAATAAAATAATAATAAATAAGTTAGTGCTTGAATAAAATATTGGTTTGGGATCCAAATAGATCAACCTAGTCCCAAACCAAACAAGGGCTAAAGGTTTCCCATGTGGGAGAGCGATGTCTAAGTTCATTTAACTATCTTTCAGCGCTTAAGAAACTATCATTATCAAAGGGCGGCCTAGACTGGATTTTGGCCGGACGAG
Organism: Gentiana macrophylla; assembly: GCA_026214975.1. Classification (NCBI taxonomy): domain Eukaryota; kingdom Viridiplantae; phylum Streptophyta; class Magnoliopsida; order Gentianales; family Gentianaceae; genus Gentiana; species Gentiana macrophylla. The sequence continues at coordinate 148,472 of JAOBSW010001199.1, read as the reverse complement.
TTATTGAGATTTTAAGTTGACAGAGTCTGAAATGGAAGTACTTACACTTGTTGAAAAACATGCTACTTAATTAACATTATTACATATGTATGTTGAAATGAATGTTGAACAAGTATGACATATTTAAAACCTTTCCTAATTTAATAAATCCAATTAGACATATAACTATGACATAATGCTCAAAAATCAGACAAATTTTATAATACAACCGTTGTAGCAAGGTTGTACCAAGTGGCATACATTACAACCATTCATTTCTAACCTCTCACACACGATAAAAGTGTATTATGTGAAAGAGAGTAAAAATGAGAGGCTCTAATATATGCCACTTGGTACAACCTTCTTACAACCGTTGCACCATAAAGTCTCTCCAAAAATCAATTCTTTTTTAGGGATATAAAACATAATGCTCAATAATCATTCTAATATCTTCATGGTCATGTCATGCTGTATGTATATAACCGATTCATTTTGTTTGTCCCATCATGTCTGATATCTTCACTTATTGTGCTATTATTCTTATATTTTCGAATTCATATCGAGCCAATCTTTCTTGAATTAAATATAGGTAATGAAACTTTTTTTTTGTTTGTATCAATTAATATAGAAAATTGTGGATGTCTTATTATTTCACAGGGAAAAGAATCTGGAAAAAATATTAATCAAATATCGAGATTTTTTGTTTCATTCACATCAAGTTGCTGTCATGCGGATAAGTCACGGACACTCAGTTAGACTAGGGCTTAATGTGAAATAATTGACAATGTACTACTTCACGCTCCTAGTTTATTTAATTATTTTATGCAGTAATAGACAATATTATACAACTCATTATTAGATTAAAAAATATCAAAATAATTCAGATAATAACAACATAAGAGGTCAAGCACAGATGGTCGATCATGAGATTTTTTTTTTTTTTTTTTTTTCCCCACAGGAAAACGAAAGCTTTTATTAAACAAACTAAACATTACAAAGCCATACAGGAATAGAGTTATGCCAAAACACCCCAAAATCCGACATAAAAGTACGAGTAATTGGATCCTTCATCAGGAATAGAGTTATGCCATCACCTAAAAATGTGGATTTTGGCCTAGTTGGCCTGCCCTTAGGGGTACCTCTGCAGAGAAGAGCAACTATTTAATTTGCTCCACTTCCATATCATCATGAATGTTTAAGAGTTCATCCAACATGTCTAAAAAGAATGTACACGCATGAAGCTCAAATAATTTCCGTAAGGAGACAATATTCAACACGTTTTAGGGATGTCACATTTGAGGAGGTAATGACAGGCGATTTCTTCGGATCTATTGCACACCTGAGACAAGCCATTGCCTTTACCTATTGAGTGCAAACTCGATGCCACGAGAGAACATTATGCATTAATGTTTCAATAGAATATACTCCATTATTGAAGAAATGCCAAATCAATTTGTCATACGAGAATGAGTTGATAAAATGTTCACATTCTTATGTAGTTTGCAGACGATTTATCATTCTCCTCTAAGGGGAAAAAAAAAACCTTTGTCCCATTGTGTTTTTACGATTTACGGCATGTCAAACCAAACCAAACCAGAGGGAGGAAAGTGTCTTGAAAAGGAAGAAAAAAAAAACCTGCTAATATTCGTCAACTTCCTTAGTTCCTTTTTTCCTTGGACTTCTGTGAATGATCCTTTCTGGTTTCTCAGCTAATTAAGTATCCATTGAAGTATAGCGAAGCTTCTGTAAGACATCAACTCTTTGAAGATTTACAGGAGCTACCAGTCATTCACAACAATCCAAATCCAGATTGAATTGAAGGTATTTTCTTTTGTATTTAATTATCCCTACTTTGGATTTTCAGTCATTGGTCACCTTATAGTGAAAGGAATTTAATTGCATTTGCTTACAGTGTCCCAGAATAGAGTTTTGTCTTCCTGATTTGTGTTTCTATGGTGAATTACTGGATTTTCAAAAAAATTGTCTTTCGTTATGGGGTTTACTGAGAAAGGCTCAATTTCCATGAAATGCACCTGGAGTTATAAAAGGGGCTCTTTTATTTATTTTATTTTTTATTTTTATGGCACCAGATTGTTTTAAATGTCAAATTGAGCCAATAACGAGTTGACCCTTTGTCCCAGTTAACAACATGACAGTAGCTATTTACATGTAAAGGAGAGGAACGATCAAAGAGACAGGAAATGGTTGAGACTTGCGTAGACCTCTGCTCTTGAACAGCTCTCTTCTCTCGAAGAGAGCCCTTTGATTTCAGAACAACATTCCTTATGGGCTGATCATGTTATAAAACGGATGGAGATAACTTCAGATGCAAGAAATAGAAACAGAAGCAATCAAACATAAACAATCAAAGGAGATAACAGAAACAAGAAGAACACAGATTTAACGTGGAAAACCCCTCAGTGGGAGAGGTAAAAAACCACGGGCAGAAAAGAGATATTTTATTATGCACTGAATTTTACAGATTTCAACACACCTAGATAATGAGACAACAATTGTATTTATAGGCACAAATCCCTAAACCCTAGCCGCAAGGAATCTTTGTCTGATGCACCATAAATACCCCTACACGTGTCCTCCTTTTAATGACACTGTATAGCTGTCACATAACAGAATTAGCAGATGTGGGACCCTGCTGTATTCAAGTACTCAGCAGATCACACCTGCGCGATAGTCACCTCTTGAAGCCTCAGTGAGACTCCACCCTACCGATGCACGGTTGAATACACTTCTCACCGCCCATCACACACACCGTGAGTCTTGAGATTGGTTCCACCAGATGCAGAGTTTAAGTCACCTTATCGACAAATCTCCACCTTGACTTCAACTCTCACTAGAGTCAAACAGTTGCATAACTAGATGTACTTGTACCGGATGCATTCGTCAATGCCGGATGTACTTGTACCGGACTATCTCCACAAAGATCCACTCCACCGATGCGCCTCGGTAGAGTTTCCAAACAGATTACAAGCTTTGAATATTCAAGAAGTCCAGGCAAAGTGAAACTTACTCTGTTGAATCGGTTTAGTGAACATATCAGCAGGATTCTCCTTTGTGCCAATCTTCTTCACTACAACCCTCTTCTCATTTCTCAGAAAATGATACCTGACATCAATATGCTTGGTTCTCTCATGATGAACCTGATCCTTGGCTAAACATATTGCACTTAGATCATCACAATATATATCACCTGATCCGATGCAACCCCAAATCATTGACTAGCCCTTCAACCGCATAACCTCCTTAACCGCTCAAGAGAGAGCCATATATTCTCGCTTGATGGTTGATAAGGCTCATCAGAGCCTGAAGAGTAGCTTTCGGTGACCACCGCATTTCCCAATGTAAACACATAACTTGATCATTGATTTTCTATCACAACATCATCCTGCATAATCAAGCATCACAAGAACTCGTGACTGCACCGATATCACCACCATAAATGAGACCAACATCACCAGACCTCTCGTGCACCGAATATCCTTTAACAGACTTTCGGTGTTCCTTTCCAGGTTGAGCCATAAACTCTGCGACAACACTGACCGCTCGAGCCAGATCGGGCCTGAGTGCATACCATGGCATACATCAGGCGCTTATTGCACTAGCATAGGGAACTTTTGACATATACTCCTTCTCTTCACCGATCAGAAGCATAAAACAGACAAATGAACATTTGATGCCATAGGAGTATCTATTGGTTTTGGCAAGAGACATCCCAAACTTGGCCAATATCTTCTCGCACATAACCTGTTGAGACAAGAACAACTTCTTCCGACTTCTATCTCTCCGGATCTCCATCCCCAAGATTTTCTTGGCGACACCCAAATCCTTCATTTCAAATTCAAAGACTGAGAAGGTTCTTCAGATTTTGAACATCGACTTCCTTGTCTGCAACTATCGAAGATGTCATCCACATACAGACAAGATAGATATATGATCCATCTTTCAAATAGATCAGTAGTAAACACAACAAATCCATATGGACTTCTGTTATAACCTCGCTTGAAGCATGAAAACTCACAAACCTTTTATACCACTTGCCTTGGAGCTTGCTTCAAACCATACAATGATTTCTTCAACTTGCAAACATAGTTTTCTTTGCCAGAACTTGAAAACCCTCAGCCGTGTGTCATGTATATCTCCTTATCCACCTCACCATGTAGAAAGCAGTTTTCACATCTAATTGCTCAAGTTCCGAGATCTGCTTTGTGCCACCATTGCTAGTAACACCCGATTGAAGTGTGTCTCACCACTGGTGAAAATATTTCATCAAAGTCAACCCCTTCCTTTTGATCAAATCCTCTTGCAACCAAACGTGCCTTATACGACCCTTCGCGCTTTTGTTATTCCTTCCTTTTCTTGAAGATCCATTTACAAGTCACAACCCCTTTGTCGTGAGGTCGCTTTGACCAATTCCCAAGTCTGATTCTTCAATAATGACTCCATTTCATCTCCCATGGTCGCATGCCACCGAGATGCTTCAGCACATGTCATTGCTTCCCTTTAAGTAGTAGGTTCAAAAACCTCTACTTCTTCAAAGAACTTGGAGTGCATATCCACCAAATCATCATATCCATATCTCCTTGGAGGTATCCCAACATTAGATCTTCTAGGCTCTTTGGCATTAGACTCTGGCGATCAATGTTTGTATGACGCCTCGCCGAGGTCTCGTGAGATCGCTTGGATCGATTCTGGTTCATTATCCGGATCAAGATAGTGTTGATTTGGATCCGCCGATTGTTGCATATCAAGAGACTCCACCTGAGCTCCACTGTTTCTCAACACTATCGATTCAAGACTGGTTTGCACTCAGAGACCTCTCCACGATGAGTTTAACATAGAATTTTCATCAAACACAACGTCCTGCTGAGGATTACTCTGGACTCTGCTTGATGACCAAATCCTATATCCTTTCACTCCATCACCATACCCCACAAACACTCCTTCTTGGCTCTTGGCTCCAACTTCCTTCACTAACATGATAGTAAGTCGCACTTCCAAAACCCTTAGAATCGAGTAGTCGGCGAGGCTTGCCCGACCACATCTCAAATGGTGTCTTGAGATTGATCCTGTGTGAGGCTCCTGTTGATTAAGTAGCAAGTCGTCTTATGACCTCTCGCCCAAAATCTCCTTGATAAACCAAACTTGAGAAAGCATACATCTTGCCCTCTCCAAGTAGAGTTTGATTCATCCTTTCACTACTACCCATTCTCACGAGGTGTATTCCTTACAGATATGATGTCCGGCAATACCTCACCGCACAAAATGAATCAAAATCCGTCCCAGCCAGAATTCAGACCATTATCTCAGACGAAGCTTCTTGATTTTCTTGCCTAACTGATTCTCCACTAGGGCCTTCCACTGCTTGAAGTTCTTGAATGCATCACTTTTGTTCTTCATCATCACCACCCAAGTCATCCTTGAATAGTCATCTATGAATGACACAAAATATCTGTGACCACCCAATGACTCAACTCTTGATGGACCCCAGAGAATCTGAATGGATATAATCAAGTGTTGCCTTTGTATTGTGCAACCTGCCGAGAACTTACTTACAGGCAATTTCCCAAACACACAATGTTCACAAAAGTCCAGATTCTTGACCTTATATCCCCAAGAAAACTCTTTGAAGAAAGAACTCATACCCCTTTCACCCATGTGACCTAGTCTCATGTGCCACACCATTGAGTCTCTGGCTGAGATCAGTGAATCAATGAGGATGCAACAAAGAAGAAGGTGCAGATCTGATGAGATCCTTGTAATATATACAAGGTTCCCTCTTGATGCCTTTGAGGACTACAATCGAATCTTTGAAGACATTCACCGCCCACCTTCACCCTTGAAATTGAACCCTCTTTCAGTCCAAGGATCGAGAGATACCAAATTCTTGGTCATCTGTGGAACATGTCTTACATCTTTCAAAGGTACAAAATTTACCATCCTCTCGCCCTTAACTTTACTGAGCCAATTCCCACAACTTTACAGACCTTCTTTGTTGGCCATATAGATTTGACCACCATCTATCTGCTCATAAGTAGAAAACCACTCTGCTTGGACAAATATGATAGGATGCTCCAGAATCAAGTATCCACACATCATTGTGGTGTGTAGAATCCCCAAACTAGAACCGATCCTCATCGATTGCTCAAGAGCCAAAGCTGCTGTGCCGAGTTGCCTTCCTCGCTGCTTCTTCTTCCTTGGACAATTGGACTTCCAATGTCCCCGCTCCTTACTGATAATTACAGACATCGATAGACTTAGGACCTTCGGACCCGACTTCTTTTCTTCTTCTCGTCCATATCCTTTTCCACTATTGCTTGCTTAGCTACTAGCCCAAAGAAATGACCGTCTGCTCCAGCAGACCTTGTGTCTAAGCTCCTGGCATGTAAGGCGGACCTCACATCCTCCAAAGCTCATCAGTATCCTTCCCAACTATGAACGATCGCACAAAGTTTTCATATGATGCCGTAATGACACCAACAGGATTAGGGTCGCATCTTCATCTTCAATTTTAACATCAATATTCCTTAAATCAAGCAATATTGTGTTCACCGGTCCAGATGTTCCTCGGTGGACTTCCTTCATGCATCTTCAAACCGAACAACCTCTGCTTCAACAACAACTTGTTGGTCGCTGACTTGGTCATATACAGCTTTCAAGCTTCTTCCACAACTTGGTCATGCGGTGTCTTCCTCAAAGAACCTCGGTGATAACATCATCGATAAGCACAACATGATGGTTGAATGTGCTTTCTCTTCCGGATCGCATAATCTCTGCACTTGTGTTTGGTTTGTCGATAAAGGATTCCACAAACCTGTTTGTTTCAACGATTGCACGCATCTTGATTTGCCACGCACCAAAATCTGCTCCTTCCTCAGTAAATTTATCGATTTTTACGCTTCATCTGCCGACATCTTTCCTTGCTAAAGATCACAACTTTGTCACAGATCCTAGCACCTTGTCAAGGCCTTGGTGAAGACGAAGTTGATCGTCTGCATTGTTTTCCCGAACCTGTCTCGATACCACTTGTTATAAAACGGATGGAGATAACTTCAGATGCAAGAAATAGAAACAGAAGCAATCAAACATAAACAATCAAAGGAGATAATGTAAACAAGAAGAACACAGATTTAACGTGGAAAACCCCTCGGGGGAGAGGTAAAAAAACCACGGGCAGAAAAGAGATATTTTATTATGCACTGAATTTTACAGATTTCAACACACCTAGATAATGAGACAACAATTGTATTTATAGGCACAAATCCCTAAACCCTAGCCGCAAGGAATCTTTGTCTGATGCACCATAAATACCCCTACACGTGTCCTCCTTTTAATGACATTGTATAGCTGTCACATAACAGAATTAGCAGATGTGGGACCTGCTGTGCATTCAAGTACTCAGCAGATGTCACCTGGCCGATAGTCACCACTCTTTGAAGCCTCAGTAGACTCCACCCTACTGATGCACGGAATTGAATACACTTCTCAGCTGTCCATCACACAGCTGAGTCTTCAGATTGGTTCCACCCAGATGCAGAGTTTAAGTCACCTTACTTGTGATCGGATGGTGGACAAGATCCAATCTTGTAAATTTGGGCTTAGATTCTTGAGAATGTTCTTCCGGTCATTTTTGACGTTGGAGGATTCGATGTAGAAATCAGGAACCTTTTAATGCCGGTAAATCTGTACTCGTGAAGCTATATGGGAATATCAAGAAATGAACTTGATTCTACTTCCTGCTTGAAAGACGCAGAAGTTGAAATTGAAAAGCTGGGTTGTAGACGTGCAAGGCGTAATATCTGACTCTGTAAGCAAAAATTTGAAGAATCGTGTGAACTTCTTTACAATTGCTCGTTGAGTCAGAATTCTCTTAAGAACAAAATGACCCCGAATTTTCTCGGATGCTATTCTCAAGAATGTGAAGGATCTTTACAAGTACAAAAATGGTGATGAAATTCTTTTGCTCGAGAATCAAATTGCAACCCTTGAGAAAAAGCTAACATTGTTGCATAATCTCTATAATCTCACTCCTAAGCAATGGAGACGTTTCAAGGAAGCACGAGTTCAAGATCGTTGTCCATGCTTTTGCTCAATATTCAAAGATGCTTAATATTTTTGTATTGGGTGAAAGCAGTAGATGAAGATATGGCAAACAAAACTAAATCTTTTCTTGTTCAATGTGTCATGAGAAGATCAAACCTTGTGCCCCTGCTTTTAAGGCCTTTTACTTTAGATTCTTAAAGGAAATGAAATTGGGGCGATTAGACCCTTTTTCTTTTTGGGACGATTGTTCAAATCTTTCTTGACCTTCTCCTTGAGAATCTAGTGGATATTTTGAAGGAAGATTTTCAAATTCTTCAAGAATCTCTAACGTTTGGTATATCATTTCTAGCTAATCCACCTGATCTTCATGTAGAGGATAAAGAGGTGATGATGATAACCGCAGAAATCGAGGTTCTTGTCAAAGAGGATTTGTATCTTGTTATCTCAGTTGATGACATGAAAGGGAATTTCTCCAAGCCAAACACGTGTCTAAGCAACCTTATGAGGAAGGCTGACCTAGTAAAGGGCAAGATTCAACAGGTTTATGAACACATCCGGGATTCATTTTCGTATGATTTCCCCAAGATTAATGGTCTAGGATTTTTCGACTTCCTCTTACAAAATCTTGGGTTCTTGAAGGAAAAGCTTAAGAGGGATGCATATTTTATCTCTTCTACGAAGCATCTGATTATCAAAATTGAGGAGGGACTAATGTCTTTAAGGCCTTATCTCAATGATCTTTTCGAACAACAAAATGAGCAAAAAGAACTAAAGGATACTTGGTTAAAAGTTATCAATTTGGCATACCAAACTGAATATGCTATCAATTCTTGTTCGGTAACTGGCCATCCATTATGGTATAATATGGCACGTCTTATGGAGGTCCTAGACGAAATTAAGGTTGTTAAGAGCAAGCTTAAGAAGATTGAAGGTAGAAAGACGGTTGATGGTGAAGTCCTCAATTGTTCAGCAATTTCTCTAAGGAAATTGAAGATTGCAGATCCATGGACTTCAGGTTGCAATGAAGTGATGGTGGGTTTGGAGGATGAGGTAGACATAATAATTGAAAATCTTAAAGAGGGATCTGAGTCTCTTGACATTGTTGCTATTGTTGGAATGGCTGGCCTAGGGAAGACTACCATGGCTAACAAGGTTTATAATTCCCGCGCAGTTAGGAACCATTTTCACATGTTTGCTTATTGTATCGTTTCCCAAGTTCACACTGCTAGAAGGATATTGCTCGATATTCTAGGTGATATCAAGGGGAAGGATGTCAAAATGTATGACATGAAGGAAGAAGATTTGGCTGATATGCTTCGTAAGTGTCTCAAAGGCAAAAGGTACCTTATTATAATGGACGATATCTGGGATGTAAAAGCTTGGGCTGAAATCGAAAGATCATTTCCAAATGACCGAAATAGAAGTAGAGTTATTTTCACGACACGTATTCATAATGTTGCTTTACAAGCCAAAAAAGATTGCATCCTTCATCAACTACGTTTTCACATCTGAAAGAAAGTTGGGAGTTGTTGTTAAGGAAGGCATTTCGTACGGAAGCTTGCCCACCAGATTTTTCAGAGGTTGGGAAGATGATTGCGAAAAACTGCAACGGCCTTCCTTTGATAGTTGTTTTAATTGGAGGGCTCCTTGCTAGAACTGAAAGAAGTCTAAGTTGGTGGAATAAAATTTCTGAAACAACACGTTCTTATGTTTCTATGGAAGGTTGTATGGACGTGTTAGAATTAAGTTACCAACATTTGCCAGAGCATTTGAAGCCATGCTTTCTTTATTTTGGAGCATTTGTTGAAGATGCATCAATTCGTGTGAATAAGTTGACACTGCTATGGATCGCCGAAGGATTTGTGGTGAATTCCAACAAGGAGAACATAGAAAACGTGGCAAAGGAGTACTTATGTGATCTAGTTGATAGAAGCCTTGTGATTGCTAACAAGAGAAGTTCCTACGGTGGGATAAAAGTTGTCGGATTCATGATCTAGTGCATGAATTACATCAAGAAAGGCTCAAAAGGAGAACTTTTTCCAATTAATGGACAAATATGAGGATTCTAATTCCTCAAATTCCATCGTCGTAATCCGTGATCGTGCTTGCATCCATATTAAAGCGAAGTATCTCCATGATGCTACAAAAACATGTCCAAGTATTCACACTTTACTCTATAGTCCTAAATGGGGTTTTGATCGTCTTGAATGTCCTTTTGTTAGCAACTTGAAACTTGTTCAAGTGATGGATTTGGAAGAGTTAGAATGTTCAATCAGCGAGATAGCTTCACTAGTTCATCTGAGATGTATAGCAACCTCATTTCGAGTCGTAGGCCCGGAGTCACCGTTTCCATCTTCTATATCCAATCTCTGGAATCTGGAAATTCTGATTCTTACAGGAATCAGTATTTCAGTTAGAGTTGCCCGAACTATTTGGAACATGAGAAGGCCTAGGCATGTGGATGTCGGTCGGTGCTACCTAAAAAGTTTGGGTGTCAAAAAGGGTGAAGCATACCCCCAAATGGTTAACTTAGAAAGCTTTTCATCACCATGTATCTCTTCAACAAAAGATTTGGAAGACCTTCTACAACGGTTACCTTCTCTTAAAAAACTGGGCTTCCATTATTACGGATATTCGGATGACATGTTTCCTTATTTCTATGAAGAAAAAAAGTGGACTTGCTTTTTCCTGAACTGGACTTTCCTAGTAAACTCGAGTCACTGAAAGTTTCCGCTATGATAAATCTAGCCGTGTTCAAATTTCCTTCAAATATTAAGAAATTATCATTATCAGATTGCGGCCTAGACTGGAAATATCTACCATTGATCAGTAAAATCCTCTGTCTTGAGGTTCTGAAGCTACTAGATTATGCCTTTGTTGGGGATGAATGGGACATGGAAGATACAGAATTTCCAAAGCTTAAGTTCTTGAAACTGCAGCATTTATACGTGGCTGAATGGATCGCGTATGGCGAGTCTTTTCCTAGCTTAGAGGTACTTATCGTGAATAGGTGCGGTTGCTTGAATATACCACCCTGTTTTAGAGAGATGCATACCTTGAAGAGGATTGAATTTTATGATTCACCCCAAGCTGCTACTTCAGTTGTTGAAATACAGGAATCGCAAAAAGACTTGGGAAACGAGGAGCTTCAAGTTATTGTTTCAGACATTGGTGTGTACCGTTAGGCAGCAGGTAACGGAAAGCTAAAACGTGGCCTTCAGATTCTCATCAATGTATTTCTCTTTTGATTTCTGCTGCCCCTCTGGGCTCTGGCCATTGAATTGCAAGTAGACAGATGCATATTTTTTCGTTTCTATTGCATCAGTTTTCACCACATAATTGCTAATAGATTTTTGGGTTTTTTCCGACAAGGTAAAAATGTACATATTGGGAAAGTTTATTAACTCATGCAGATATCGGAATCTCGTATCTGTATATCCTCCTTGTGAATCAACTGCTACCAACTTATTCCCTGTTTTGTACTAATAATTTCATTTGTAGCTGAAATAAGCTTCATTGAAACGTGATTGATTTACAAAGTTAACGTTTTTGCAGACAATTCTAGTATCTGTGGAGAACAAGAATCAAGTACTAGCAAGATTCAGAAAATAGAGAAACTTGAAGGCAAATCAAATCGAGGTTCATTTACATGCGTAAAATACAATGCAAAATTAAAACAGATTGAGAGCGCTGTTTAAGAAGTTAAGGAAGGGGGAGAAAGCACTAAAGAGGCAAATCGGTGGATCGTCATATGTTTTGTATTTCATGCTGTTATGTAATAAACTCGTTCTTCAAAATCGACTTGGTTGTACAGAGTTTAAGTCAGTAATTCTTGTACTTTGCCCTATTTGCCACTCCTTAACTAGTGATTTACATACTTCTTTGCCTTTGGATTACATTTCTTGCAATTAATTATTTTGCTGATACAAACATAATGGGATTAACTGTTCAGATATTAACATTCAATCATCTTTTTTTTAACATTTCTTACATTTTCTTTTTGTTGCTGTTTTCTGTGAATCATTAGCCAGGCAACAACATTCTCTCTGTCAATCTTTCGCTTAAGTTTTTTCAACAAATAATTGCTGCTATTAGATTTTGGCTTTTCCTATGAAGTAAATGTACAAGTTGGAAAATTTTATTAACTCATGCAGATCATGGAATATCATTTCTGTATTTTCTCGAGAAGATGGGGATGCGATTCTCCACCTCTGTTGCAGTCATCTTCACGGATGAATGCAAATCTCCTGCTCGGTGTCAATCTTCATCGTGACATTTCATTGGTTATCCTAGGTTTCAGCTTTTATTGTGATATTTTTGCTGCTCCCCGCCAGAGAAAAATGGCTAATGGATGCAAGACTTTCAGAATGCAGCAACCAATTTGCAGATTCAGAGAGAACAATCGGCAAATCGGATATGTATGTTAATTATTATATCATAATGGAGATGGGATGTTCTGGAGGGCAATCTGCAGCAACAGCACTTTTTGGGTTTAGCTCGGCAAGCTGTAGTGGGCGTGATGGTAACAACAAAAAGATTCCTCGGCGGTTCATGGCTCGGTTACCTTCTCTTAAAAAACTGGGCTTCCATTATTACAGATATTCGGATGACATGTTTCATTATTTCTGTGAAGAACAAAAAGTGGACTTGCTTTTTCCTGAACTGGACTTTCCTAGTAAACTCAAGTCACTGAAAGTTTCCGCTATGATAAATCTAGCCGTGTTCAAATTTCCTTCAAATATTAAGAAATTATCATTATCAGATTGCGGCCTAGAGTGGAAATATCTACCATTGATCAGTAAAATCCCGTCTTGAGGTTCTGAAGCTACTAGATTATGCCTTTGTTGGGGATGAATGGGACATGGAAGATACAGAATTTCCAAAGCTTAAGTTCTTGAAACTGCAGCATTTATACGTGGCTGAATGGATCGCGTATGGCGAGTCTTTTCCTAGCTTAGAGGTGCTTATCGTGAATAGGTGCGGTTGCTTGAATATACCACCCTGTTTTAGAGAGATGCATACCTTGAAGAGGATTGAATTTTATGATTCACCCCAAGGTGCTACTTCAGTTGTTGAAATACAGGAATCGCAAAAAGACTTGGGAAACGAGGAGCTTCAAGTTATTGTTTCAGATCATGGTGTGTACCGCTAGTAGTAGGTAATGAAAAGCTAAACCGCGGTCTTCAAATTCTCATCCAGGTATTTCTCTTTTGATTTCTGCTGCCCCTCTGGCCATTGAATTGCAAGTTGACAGATGCATATTTTCTCGTTTCTATTGCATCAGTTTTCCCCACATAATTGCTATTAGATTTTTGGGGCGACAAGGTAAAAATGTACATATTGGGAAAGTTTATTAACTCATGGAGATATCGGAATCTCGTATCTGTATGTGTTGGGGATATACATACAGCTGCTGCAACACTATACACAAGATCACAAGTTGGAGACTCTTAGTGACATATGGTCGAACACTTGTCTTTAGAGTCGGTTAGGAGTAGTTAGGCAGTTATAACTAACTGTGGCAGTTAGTAGGAGTAAGATACAGCTAGGAAGTCTATATATAGTTGTAAATTAATCATTGTAATCAACAATTGAGATTTCTATTGAATAAAAGTTTGATGTTCTTCATTCTTCATTTTCCCGCTTTTTCTTTTATTTGAATTCCTCTTTTGTTCTTCAAGATGAATGATGCCTAGTTCATCTTTTCTTCATGGTATCAGAGAAAGAGCTGCGTATGCTGGTTGATTCTTGAGAGAATCGTTTCGTTTTTGGAGCAGTCAGAGCCTTGAGAGTGTTTCTGATCTTGTTCGTTGTTTTCTTTTGGTTTTTTTTTCCTCTGTTTTTTCCATTTCTTGCTGTTCATCCTGGAAATTCTGCAATGGCTACTAATTCTGGAACAACTGTTGAAGGAACTGGACTTGTGGTGAGTACTTCCAGTCAATTTTATCTGCATCCTAGTGAAAATCCTGCAATTCCTTTAGTTTCACCTCCTCTTGATGCCACAAACTATCATTCTTGGGCAAGATCGATGAATATGATGTTAAAACCAAGAATAAGTTAGGTTTCATTGATGGTACAATTCGAAACTCCTGATTTGAATGATCCGATGTATAGAATTTGGAGTCGATGTAATACTACAAAGGTGCTTACATGGATCATCAAATCGATAATACCGGATATAGCACAAAGTGTAATGTGGATTAAAAGTGCAAGAGAAATGTGGTTGGAATTAGAGGATAGGTTTTCCAATGTTGATTATTTTAGAGTTTCAGATCTGGTTGAAGAGGTAAACTTTGATCAAACAAGGTTCTATGTCGGTAACTTCATACTTTACGAAAATTAAAGGCTAAATGGGATGAGATTGCAATCTTGAAGCCTGCGCCTCATCAGTGAGTGTAAAATCCTGTACTGTAATATCGATTGTGAAGATGGTTGATTTTGTAGAGGCGAGATCATGTTATAAGGTTCATGAAAGGCCTCAATGATAAGTTTGCCGATCCTGTGTCTATCTCATTGACTCCTTTACCAAGCTTGAAACAAGCCTTTGCTATGGTCATTAAATTTGAAAGACAGATAGATTATGCTCTGGGGACATCCTCAAAATTCGGATGGCATTGCTTTGCTTGCTAGAACTCGTAATCCATCGGTTCAAGGCGATGTCGAGTCAAGAAACCAGAATCAAGGGCAGTATCCATCCAGATATCAGAATCAAGAACAGGGCACATCTCACAATCAAGGACATAGCAATGGTCACAATAGATGATATGCTCCTTATAATCGAATCAACAGAATAATCCTAAGAAGATTCAAAGGTGCTCTTCTTGTGGTTTACAATGGCCATACAAAGGATAAGTGTTACAAGAAGCATGGCTTTCCACCAGGTTTTAAACCAAGATCTAGTGGTTAACATGGTGCAACAAGAGTCAGAATGGGATGGTCCATCTTGAGGGGGGGTGTTGGGGATATACATACAATTTCTTTGCAACACTATACACAAGATCACAAGTTGGAGACTCTTAGTGACATATGGTCGAACACTTGTCTTTAGAGTCGGTTAGGAGTAGTTAGGCGAGCTTATAACTAATCGTGGCGCTTAGTAGGAGTAAGATACACTAGGAAGTCTATATATAGTTGTAAATTAATCATTGTAATCAACAATTGAGATTTCTATTGAATAAAAGTTTGATGTTCTTCATTCTTCATTTTCCCGCTTTTTCTTTTATTTGAATTCCTGTTTTGTTCTTCAAGATGAATGATGCCTAGTTCATCTTTTCTTCAGTATGTCCTCAAGAAAAACATCGATTTGGTTATCCTCCTTGTGAATCAACTTATTTCGCGTGTTTGTATTAATTTCATTTGCGGCTGAACAAGGTTACTTCACTACTTATACTAAAAACTTCACCATATTCATGTTATACAATGAATTAAATGAACGAATATACGTCACATAAGCCAAGTATTGAACCCTCTTCGAAAAACATAGCATCCTTAAATTTATAAGAAATAGAATCCACACAATGAAATGAATGTCAAATATTTTCTTTTTCTGCAAATGATACTGATTTTTCCACAAAGGAAGACTTCAGAATCAGAACCTTTATTTTTGTTTGTGTTCTAAGCTAAAGCTATTTTAGCTTATTTTCAGATAATGTATGAGTCTGCGAGTCAAGTCGCGAATGATGCAGTTGGGAATATCCGTACTGTTGCTTCATTCTGCTGAAGAACAGGTGATGGAAATGTACAAAATGAAGTGCAAAGGACCAATAAAAAGTGGAATGAGGCAAGGATTGATTAGTGGGATAGGCTTTGGTGTATCTTCAGCAATTTTACTTTTGGTCATAGCCCTCATTTATTATGCAGGAGCTCTGCTTGTCAAAAGTGGCAACATAACTTTCTCAGACGTATTCCTGAGTAAGCTGTTACGGTTTTGTTCAAAAAAAAAGAAAATGATGCAAAATTACCAGTTCATAGTAGACAATGTCTAAACAAGATGTAATCCAATAATCAGATTCTTTAAATTAAAAGATATTGGTACCTACCTTTGTGTCCTGTATAAAATTGGAGGCATAGCTCAATCGCACCAGATTCGAGCAAAGCTAAGAGTGGCATTGCATCCATATTTGATATTCTTGATCGAAAATCAATCATCGACCCTAGTGATGAATCAGGAATTACTCTTGTAGATGTGAAAGGAGAAATAACCATACAACATGTGAGGTTTAGATACCCTTCTAGGCCTGATGTGTACATTTTTCAAGATCTCTGCCTAACCATTCATAGCGGAAAGGTGTGAACTTTATTACTTTTTAATCAGAGTTGTTTTGTTTCTTCCTACTGCTAACAAATTATATTGCAAAAACCGTTCTAGATGGTAGCTTTAGTAGGAGAGAGTGGAAGTGGGAAATCAACAGTGATCTCATTGTTACAACGGTTTTATAATCCTGACGGCGGTCATATTACGCTTGATGGGGAAGAGAATACTATGACCTCTTCACATCACGATTTATTTCCATTCCAATCCCCCATTTAGTACAACAATACCACGAATTCGTTTGCTGCTCCACGAAGAAAGGCCAACAAATCATCGGAACTCCGCTTGATATACTTTCTAAGGTGGAATTCCATCCGTTATGTGTCAAGAATCCCCCAACTGATGGATGATTTAGCACTTGTTCTTGAGGGCACCACCCTGCCATTTGCCCTGTCTTTTGTTTCCTCTAATAATTCAGTAGGAAGAATCGCAGCATCGCCGGAGACTAGATCGGGTCGAATGATCCACAAGAATGCTTGCTTGCTATTCGCAAGTCCCCATGCAAACTCCACTAGTTGCTCTGGTGACATGACTGTTATGCTTCCAAAGTTGACGTAAACGACAGAATTCACCTCCTGTGAATCGAGCCAATCGAGACATTCGGGCTCTTCTTTCCAAAGATTTGATCCAAGAATGCTTAGGCTTTCATGATCAGTAACTTGATGTTCAAGTAATTGAAGAGGTCCAACACAATAGATTGATGGAACGACGGAGGAAAGTGCGTCGAGTACATCATGTTCGAGTTCTTCAAATGTATTTAGAATGACTGCAGAAGCCTTACCAGCTCTATCGGTTTCTTGAATGATGAATTTTACCATGTACTCTTCCGGATTCGTTGTCCTTACATTCTCTTTTTGTTGCTATTTTCTGTGAATCAATAACCACTGGCAACAACATTCTCTGTCAATCTTTCGCTTCAGTTTTTTCCACAAATATTGAAGCTAGCTGTAGTGGGCGTGATGGTAACAATAAAAAGATTCCTCGTACTTTTTTTTATATTTGTAAATTTTATTATCAGGTATGTTTTGGTTTGGTCACTTGATATATATGCACATTGCATGAAAAGCAGCTCTCACTTGATAATTGATGTATAATTATGTTGGAATATATTTCTATGTATGTGTGTTGAGCAATGTTCTTTTTGCAGAAATGCATGCTAGAAAATACGGTATGAATCATCTTTGTCTCCGATGGATCCCCCGTGTTCAACAACATTCCTACGTACTCTCACTACTAGAATTTCCGGCATTTCCTACGCGAAATTTGGTCGGTATTTCGTCGGAAACACATGTTTCCGACCAATTTCCGACGAAATACGGGGTGTTGGAAAAAAGCCCGTTGGAAACGCGTTGCGACGAAATTTCCGACGACTATAGCGACGAAATTTCCGACGCATGTTTCCGACGAAAGTTCCGACGCAATTTCCGACGAAATTTCCGACGAATGTTTCCGACGAAATTTCCGACGAGCTTAGCGACAAAATTTGCTACGAATGGTTCCGACAAAATTAGCGACGAAGTTCTTACGAAATGATTCCAACGAACTTCTGACCATTTATTCCGACGAATTTCCGACGAAAATTTGCTTAATTATTCCGACTAAATTCCGACGACTTTTGTCGGTAATTTTCATAACATGTCCGACGAATTTCGTCACTACTCCGTCGGAAAAATTATATTTTTTTTATTTTGATTTATTCGTAAATTCTCATTCCACTTCATCCAAATAAATCACAATTTATGAAAAACTAACATAATATTTAACTAATGCATCAACCAAACCAAGTCAATAAAGGCTCCATATAGCTAATTATTAAGTTACAAAAGCGTATATTGTTCCACTTAGGATTCCCAAAACAAAATAAAGAGACAACACAATACATAGCAAAATATGAACAATCCATAATCCTCACTATCAAGCACTACCTGGAGTATGGAGGAATCCTTGGACTAGTCACAAATCCTTGCTATCTCCGCTGCATTGTTGCAGATTGTGCGACCGTTGCTCTCTCTCTCTCTCTCGGCCAAACTTTCACGTCTGTGCAGAAGGTCTTCACGCAACCTAGAATTTTCTTCTGAAAGCTGTGATACCTGCTGCGTCAAAACCTCATTTGGCATCGTATGAGAAACTGATCCACTCGTGTATTCTGAAGATAAATTACCCAAGCCTTTAATACGTCCATTCTTTACACCGCCGGCACATTCCAGAAACACCTCATCGGCTTCACGTAACAACTCATCTGGAATTGGATCTTTCTTGCCAAAATATTCAAATACGTTCGGCATTCTCTCTCTGAAAAGCTCCTGTGAGGATTTAGAAAAGGTGTTTCACAATATACTATACCATAAAAGACATGCAAAGTAGTGAGAATGACATAACATAAACAAATGACATCTTACAATACATTGTCTCATCAATAAGTTCCAATTCACTCATTAAAGTTTAGACAACTATTGAGAAAGAATGATAGTCTAAGAAAAGTCAAAATGTCAATTGCGTGGGTATAAGACAAACGGAATATACTAACATATATACTAAAAGATTGTCCTCACATCGGTATGATTTACAAAATCATTATATGACAACGAAACACACTAAAATATCGTTTACCAAACGATTGTCCTCACATCGGTATGATTTACAAAATCATGCAAAATCATTTTACAAGAATGATGACTAAAAGAAACCCAACTAAATTGAAGAAAAAGTGGCATACTATGGCAACCAAACTCCATTATTATTTAAAACCTTAGACAAATGTGTCAAAAAAAATGAAGGGAAGCAAATCATTGAAGACATTAAAGCAACCTGAAAAAAGTAAAACAATTTTGTTACCTCAATAACTGCAGCACTATCATCAATAGGCACCTTATCTTTCTTGTTTGTGTGTGTGAACATAAACACCTCCGCAATAGCAACAGGACGTCCTGTAACAGTGTTTGAAAAGTTGCTTGAGTATTGGGAATCTGAAGAATGAACCTCGGGTTTGAAATCGTTACCTCGGGTTCTAATCACTTACTCAAGAATGAACCTCGGGTTTGAAATCGCTTACTCAATAACGAACCTCGGGTTCTAATCACTTACTCAATAACGAACCTCGAGTTTTAATCACTTACTCAATAACGAACCTTGGGATTGAACTCACTAACTCAATAACAAACCTCGGTTTGTAATCATTTAATCAATAACAAATCTCGAAATTGAACTCATCAACTCAATAACGAACCTCAATACTAAAATCACAATTCAATAATGAGCCTCAGGTTTTAATCGGGCTTACTCAATAACAAACCTCGGTTTTAATCACTTACTCAATAACCAACCTTATTGTGATTGAACTCACCAACTCAATAACGAACCTCGGTTTGTAATCACTGACTGAATAACAAATATAGGGTTTAAAATCACTTACTCAATAACGAACCTCGGGGTTGAGCTCACCAACTCAGTAATGAACCTCTGATTGTAATCACTTACTCAATAACGAATCTCGAGATTGAACTCATCGACTCTACAATGAACCTAGCTCGGCACTGAAGGACGCAAAACTAAACAAAAAAGAGTGAAAACCCGACAGACATATAATGCATATATAATGCACATAAAGCATAAAAGACATGCAAAGTAGTGAGAATGACATAACATAAACAAATGACATCTTACAATACATTGTGTTGGATCGATAATGGCGCAAACACACTCTAGAGGGGGTGAATAGAGTGTGGTGATTTTTAAACTCTTTTCGATTTCAACACAAGTACTAGTAAATAAGTGCGGAAGCTTACTTATTTAACGCAATGTTTATTAGAATATGTATATTAGAATTTTATAATAAACTGAATATTATATATTAACTCAAAGTTTTATATTAAAAAAAATTAAATTCCTTTAAAGGAACAAAATTTTATAAAAATTTATGTACATAACATGTTATTTTCTGAAAAGACTTATGTTCGTCGGAAATTGGTAGGAAAATCTTATTTTTAGTCGGAAATTGGTAGGAAAGACTTATTTTCGTCGGAAATTGGTAGGAAAACCTTATGTTCGTCGGAAATTGGTAGGAAACACATGTTCGTCGGAAATTCGTAGGAAACGCCCTTAAACAGTAGGCGAGAGACTTTCGCGCGCTAGGTTTCCGACCAAATACCGACGGAGACTTTGTGACAATTGAAATCCGTCGGAAATTGGTCGGCAAATCTTATTTTTAGTCGGAAATTGGTAGGAAAACCTTATGTTCGTCGGAAATTGGTAGGACACACATGTTCGTCGGAAATTCGTAGGAAACACCTAGCGGGAGAATTTCGCGCCCTTAAACAGTAGGCGGGAGACTTTCACGCGCTAGGTTTCCGACCAAATACCGACGGAGACTTTGTGACAATTGAAAGCCGTCGGAAATTGGTCGGCAAATCTTATTTTTAGTCGGAAATTGGTAGGAAAACCTTATGTTCGTCGGAAATTGGTAGGACACACATGTTCGTCGGAAATGCGTAGGAAACACCTAGCGGGAGAATTTCGCGCCCTTAAACAGTAGGCGGGAGACTTTCGCGCGCTAGTTTTCCAACCAAATACCGACGGAGACTTTGTGACAATTGAAATCCGTCGGAAATTGGTCGGAACTATTTTTTTCCTTTCTTAATTATTTTAGTCGTCGCAAAACCGTCGGAAATTGGTCGGAATTTTCCTACGACCATATTTCGTCGGAAATTCCCGTCGGAAAAACAGAAAATTCTAGTAGTGATACTGTCGGTGCATCTCAAAGACCGAACCGGATCCTCTGCTTTTGGAGTCCGGCTTCTCCCCCAGCTTTTGGGGACGTGGCCGGATCACGGCCACCCAATTTTTGTGTTTTCACTCTCCCCGATTGGAATGGACGAACGTGATCCCGCCACCTCCCCAAAGCCGGGTAAAGCCGGGATTCTCAAAGCCGAGAATCCGGACCTTGGACTTTGAGGAATTCAACAAACTTGTGGGTATTTATAAATTTGTTGAATGTCTAACTTGCTTATGTTCATTCATATTCATTCTCAAACTTAATGTTATTGTCCAGAAAATGTATACTATATCCTTAGATGTCACCTTTAATGAAGAAGAAGCAGCTTACTAGCTATCAAGATATAGTCAAAGGGAGGCATACAAGCAACAACAAAGCAATAAAAAGTCTATAGCAAATCCATTCCACTATAGTGGGACGTTAAAGCGTGGGATGATGTTAAAAGATCGCTTCCAAATGACCAAAACAGGAGTAGGATTATTTTCACGACACGTATTACGCGTCATAATGTTGCTTTACAAGCCAAAAAAGATTCTATCCTTCGTCACCTACGTTTTCTGTCTGAAAAGGAAAGTTGGGAGTTGTTGTTAAGGAAGGCATTTCGTACGGAAGCTTGCCCACCAGATTTTTCAGAGTTGGGAAGATGATTGCAAAAAAGCGCAACGGCCTTCCTTTGACGCTTGTTTTAATTGGAGGCCTCCTTGCTAGTACCGAAATAAGTCTAAGTTGGTGGAATAAAATTTCTGAAACAATAGGTTCCTAAGTTTCTACGGAAGGTTGTATGGACGTGTTAGAATTAAGTTATCAGCATTTACCAGAGCATCTGAAGCCATGCTTTCTCTATTTTGGAGCATTTCCTGAAGATGCATTAATTCGTGTGAATAAGTTGACGCTGCTATGGATCGCTGAAGGATTTGTGTTGATTTCCAACAAGGAAAACTTAGAAAACGTGGCAAAAGAGTACTTATGTGATCTAGTTGATAGAAGCCTTGTGACATGGGATCAAAAGTTGTCGGATTCAAGATCTAGTGCATGAGTTCTGTCAAGGAAAGGCTCAAAAGGAGAACTTTTTCCAATTAATGAGCGGATACGAGGCTTCAAATTCCTCAAGTTTCACCGTACGTAATCCGTATCGTGTATATATGCATGGGAAATATCTCAGTGACGCTACGAAAATATGTCCAAGTATCCACTCTCTACTTGATAGGTGTAAAATATATTATAGTGACTATCATTATGTCAGCAACTTGAAACTTGTTCAAGTGTTGGATTTGGAAGGAGAATGGAATATTGATAAATGGTTTAGTAAGATATTCTAAAAATGATTCCTAAGGACTTCTAGTCCTAGATATTCTAATTATACTACCTAGCACATTGTAAAATGATTAATGACTACTAAGTCAATGTCCCACAAGGCCTAAACATTGCCTTCATGTGCTCCCACCTTCTCCCCGCAGAGGGTCTCAGTTATGGTGCTGAGCCAATGCTACCAGAAGTCGAAGCTAGACATTGCAAGTTAACATAGAATGTCCTCAAAGGCATGCACACCAAACAACAAGAAGTTGCACACAAGAAATCATAAAAATAAGGTGAACAGACACATTGACACCCGCCAAACACCTTTATACCTATTATATCATTCATTCATTCGAAAAGCTTATACATTATCTCATCTAATTGTATCCATTTTAGACACATGTTTATTACCTTTGCATCTTATTTTACATCTTTTTTTTTTCAAGAAAAAAAAATGAAATTGTATTTCTAAAGAAAAAGAAATAAGAAGAAAGATGTAATTAAACCCTTTTTTATTATCACAGAACTTTCGAAAATAAAACAGCAGCTGGGGTGTTTTCGTTCTTTTGAATATCACACTAACCATACGGGAGAAAAGAGAACACACACACACACACACACACACACACACATATATATACTAGTAAAATGCACGTGCGTCCGCACGTGTTTTACTGAAATAAAACTTTTAATGTTTTAAAAAGAAAAATATTTATGCCACAACAAAATACCACAACAACATTTTTAATTATTGATTTTTTTGAGACTCAATTGAATCAATAGGTATTGTTATCATTTGAATCAATGATCCAAAAGTGTGTTTTGCACTTTGTTGTGGCATTATCACTACTCTTTTAAAAATAACAATATTAATTAATACATAATTTATTAAGTATTTCTTCCTTATAAAATATAAATATGCTATTGATGATAATTATACAAATTTATCTTATGTACTTGATACATTTATCATCATTTTAAAGATAACAAGCATTCTTTTTCTTTTCTTTTTTGAAAAAAAGCATTCTTTTTTTAAGAAAAGAATATTACGAATATAACATTAGCATTCTAAATTTACGAATATATGTATCTAATATATATATATATATATATATATATATATATATATATATATATATATATCAAGAACATGCTCTTCACAATTATCTAGTAAGCTTGTGGACATTTACAATATTTTTAAGGAACTTTTGCAAAGTTCTTACTCTAAACATAAACGACTCATTTTGATACAAAGGCATGTAAAAAAATATAGCATGTGTGTTTCATTTACATATTATTTTATATGCTTATTACATCTTACCTATGAACATAATTCAGTGATTTTAAAGTAACTCTTATTAGACAAAGTAACATTTGAGATAATGATCAGTATATTTAAACAAAGTAACATTTGAGATAATGATAAGTATATTAAAAAATTGATGAGGGAAACTAAGATTCAATTTAATTAGTATGATAGGAAGAATGATGAAACCATATAATTTTATTGTAGGTTGTAAAAGGTTAAACATATACTTTAGTCATTATAACTAACATTTAATTGTTTTCTAAATTATATTTTTATCGTTCCTATTTAACTGATTAAATTGCCAAACCTTGCATATCAATCCAACAATTATCTCCTACATAATGAATGCGTTCATATTTGACGGATGGATTATGCAAATTAAAATTACTATATCTTCAATCTTATATGTCATACTATCTTTGGATTATACATGATCAACTCATCTTATTTCTTTCCTTCTCAAAATATCATTCCGTTTATCACTCAGGCAATGAATTCTTCGTGATGCATAGACTACTTTATTAGATACATATGCAAAGCCCTCCGTTGACTTAATCAAACAAATTAAACAAAGACCTCAAATCTATGCAAAAATGTACTTAAATAGTCTCTAATTATCTTCATGTTGCGGAAACTAAAGCTGATGAATTAGTCTATGGATCCAGATGGATCTTGTGAAACTTATTTCGGCCAATTTGAGAGATGACTATAAAGAGTTGTCTAGGGTTGTACAAGGACGTGACACCCCCATTGATTTTGAAGAGCTTCATGAAAAGCTACTTAATTTTGAGACTCTTCCATAAAAATTGCAGCCAGCTGCCTTTGCTGGTCCTGTTACAGCTCATTCAGTCGTATGAGATCCTTCTCAGAGTGCTGGTTCATTTTCATGTCTTAATATTCTTAATTCTTGGAAACAGACACAAAAAATACATTCTCGTATGCAGTAGGCCCGGTTTTTTTGCCTTAAAAAACCTTACTTGGGTATTTCCAGTGTGAAAATTGCAAGGACATTCAGAGAAATGGTGCAATTCTTACCAAGTTCAACCTCTTACAACATTTTCTCATTCGGTCCAACCTTGCATCCTCTTAAGCGCCTTTGGATGCTCCGTCATTTGGCATTACACACGCCTTATTCTGGCAATAAAGACATCATGGTTGGTGATGGAAATAATCTTTCCATCACACACATAGGTTATATTTTCTCCTCCTTCGAAATATTTTACATTGAATGATCCTTGACGAATCTGAAATCGTCCGGGTTACAATGGAGATGATATACGGGTAAGTAGACCTCTAAGTGATGATCCAAATAATTTTTCAAGTGGATTTGAGAGTGGGCCTGTAAAACACAAAAAAACGTAAGGGGTGCTGGAGCTTTTTCTTGGGGGACACTCTCACGCTTAGGGCAATATTTGAATATAAGAATTTATGTTAAGACAGTAAGCGAGAATGTTAATCAAACGTATTATGTGCATACCTTGTAATTGAGAATGATGATCATTTATATACCTTTCCCTAAGCTTGTCAGGGAGTAGATTATGATGCATTGAAGTCATGGTCAAGGGAGTTTACCACATATTGATGTAATGGATCATATTATGGAGTCATTATGGCTCAATCTATAATGGAACGATATTTTGTGAGCCATCACTATAGCAATTAATATCATGGAGTAATGTCCGTGTGTAGTCCGGAACAATCATTGAAGAGAATGTAATCGCTTTCTTAAGGCCGAGGATGACATGTATTGTATTGAGTATAAAAGACCGATGTGACCTACACAACGTCGGCAATAAGAGAATGTAGGCGTGTTGTATCTTACCGAATATGAGGGATTGAATGCAACATGAGCCATGTCGGATAGAGGACGACATATGTCATATTGGTTGAAGATATAAGGGCGGCATGCGCTGAACTAAAGATGGATCTTGCTGGTTGAGGCCCGATATCGAGTTGAGCCCATGTCGGACCAAATGTTGATATGACCTTTATCACTCTATGTGAGTCCGAGGAGTACCACATGTAGGATGACCAATCTCACTCATTCCAATGTTCGTAGTGTTCCTAGCATGTCTCGTGATTTTTTATCTATCTCTTAGCTTTTTCTATCCCTTAATGTTTATTTTGAATTCTTACCCTCTAAATTTCTTTAAGGGATCTTCAAACCAGTACTCCTATGTTTTAATGAACGTTAAAAATGGATTGTATTTATGAATGACCAAACTCCCTCTTTCCAACTTTTCACGGTGAATAAAATATCAAAAAGTGATTGGCATCATCGTCTCGGTCACACAATACCCCCATTTTCAAGATATTCTTTGTCAAAATGATCTAAGTGTTGTCACCACGATTTGCTTATCCCACTTTTTGCTTGTTTAGAGAATAAAAGTCACAAATTTTCTTTTCCTACTTCAATTTTATGTTATTCCCCTGTAGATTAATTTCACCGACGTTTGGACATCCCCGATTGTGTCGCGTGATGGTTTCAAATATTACATAATTTTACCAAGTATACACGGCTCATGTCCATGAATTCGTATATATGATATGATTAGAGTTTTTATGCGTTTTAAAGATTGATGTTCACCACACTCATAAACACAATTTATTTTTTACAAATTCATCTTATCTTTATTGCCACGCATTTTATCCATGTTATTTAATATTTAACTATGATTTTTATATTTAAGGAGAATTGTAATTAGTGATAAACACTTTTTGAGGGAAATATTTAGGGAAGAAACTCACTTACACTTCTATCATTTTTCTATTTCTATTTTGCTATTTTTCCATTTCTAAAATTTGGTTAACCATTAACACACTAATTATCTATGTTATTTAATACTTACATTATTACATTTAATGATATAAAAAGTAATTATTGATCTAGTTACATTATTATATTTAATGATATGAAAAAGTAATGATTGATCTAGTTACAAAATAATAATGATTGAGTATAAACATTATATATGGCGACTTATAATGTTGAGTATGAAAATTAATAATATTATATCAATCATTAACGTGTTCGCTGAACTATGTTTTAATAATCATTGGTTTTTATTTTTATTTTTATTTTTAATAACCATTCCTTTTATGGTTTGGTTTATACTTGATTGGATATATATATATATATATATATATATATATATATATATATATATATATATATATATAGAATTTAATTAAGACTTATGATTTATTGGATGTATATATGGAATACTAAATTAAATTTATAACAATTTTCAAGGGAGAAAACACTTGACGGGGGAAACACACCGGCTCTTTTATAATAGTAATAATAATAATAATAATAATAATAATAATAATAATAATGATCTCAAGATATAAATTATAATTAGATATGTCTTGTAACCTTCAAGTACTGTTAAATGCATGACATTAAGATTAGAGTATATACGTTGAGATGAAACCTAATAAATTAATATCAAATCAAAATGATTTACAAATTACAATTAGGAAGTTATTCAAAAGTAATATAAAATAAAATAATGGATAGTTTATTATATAAAATTCAAAAATAATTATCTGATACTATCAGTATCATAATATTTCGTATACACCCTTCTGCGGATGGCCACATAACCGTATATGTACTCAGTATAATGTATGAGAAAAAATAATTTAAAGGAGTTTTTTTTTTTTTGAATTGCAATTTAAAGGAGTTTGATAACACTAAATTATTTTAAATATAGATATGAAGATGTTGATATTTTTCCCACAAAATATAGATTAATAGCGACAGGAACTTCGGAAATCCTATGAAATAAATCTCGGGTATACCCATCTCGAAAAATTGGGGTGTTACAAAAACACCACCTTCTCGGGGTGGGGACAAGAACGAAGAGGGGATAAGTACATACGTACTTAGTAAGGGATAGAAGAAACGGTACAAAAATAGCAATAAAGGCCTATACATATATATAACATGACATCATCTACAATCACTACCACATAAGTTGTAATAGTAGAGCTCTCTCACCCTCTACTAGCTCCGAAGTATATCCTCACACAAATAATGTTTGTTACATCAATATCAAAGGACACTACGCATGATGAGAAATGCACCACAACATGGGCGGCACCACTCATGGGGGCATGGACTCATGATCCATGTGGGAGTTACACGTAGTCCCGTAGGAGCGGTAAGGGTCCCATGCTTCGATGTAAAAATGTGTCTCACCAATGATATTGACGTTTTAGCTTTTAGACACACACATATGTAATTTTACGAGTTAAATTCTAACCACCTGGTTCATTCACATAAAAAGGCTTCTTAAGGACTTCTAGTCCTAGACATTCTAATTACACTACCTAACACATTGTAAAATGATTAATGACTACTAAGTCAATGTCCCACAAGACCTAAACATTGCCTTCCGGTGCTCACATCTTCTCCCCGCAGAGGGTCTCAGTTGTAGTGCTGAGCCAAGGCTACAAAAAGTCGGTTTCTACACATTGCAAGTTAACATAGAATGTCCTCAAAGGCATGCACACCAAACAACAACAAGTTGTACACAAGAAATCATAGAAATAAGGTGAACAGACACATTGTCACCTGCCAAACACCTTTATATCTATTATATCATTCATTCATTCGAAAGCCTTGTACATTATCTCATCTCATTGTATCCATTTTAGACACATGTTTATGACCTTTGCATCTTATTTTACTTCTTTTTTTTTTCAAGAAAATAAATACAAAAATGTATTTCTAAAGAAAAACAAATAGAAAGATGTAATTGACCTTTTTTTTAAGGACTATCTTTTCACACAGATGTTGTTTTACACTTACCAAGAGCCGAGAGTGGGCTTCGTTTGGATATTCCACACGCCTGCCATTCTGACCGTAAATGAGTCCGGAAAATATATACTATTCTGGCCAATTTATGGTCAATTCACACAGCAGCCATTCTGACCCAATTTGAGTCAGAATACGATCATTATACTGATTTTATTCTAGTCAGAATTTTGAATGTTTTTCATACTCAATACCGGTCAGAAAGACATTCTGACTAAAATTGAGTACAAAAAACTTTTAATATTCTGTCTGAAATTCAGTCAGAATCAATAGTGGTGCTCTTATATTGTTGTTGTTATCCTGACCCAATTCTAGTCTGAATGTGTAGAGTATTCCGGACTCAATATTGGTCAGAATGATGCTCTGACTATGTATGAGTTTGGAAAACTTCAAACATTCTGCCTAAAATATGGTCGAATCAACCAAAGTGGACTCTCAACACGTATATTCTCAACCATATTTCATATGGATAATGTGTCATATTCTGACCAAACTTTGGTCAGAATTAACGCGCGTAAAATAAAAAAAATAAGAGCGAAATTGGAAAAAAAAAAATCTGTGTGGTAAGATAAAAATTTGTGTGAAAAGATATTCCCTTTTTTAATCACAGAACTTTCGAAAATAAAACAGCAGCTGGGGTGTTTTCATTCTTTTGAATATCACACTAACCATACAGGAGAAAAGAGAATATATATATATATATATATATATATATATATATATATATATATATATATATATATATATATATATATATATATCACCTTTTGTATTATTATTCTTTTTTTTTTTCTCTTGAAAAGAAACAGCAAGGAAAGACATAGATAGTTTACTTATTTATTTATCTTGTTTTCATTTAGCAGCCCAATCTGCAAAGCACAGAAGTTTCATCCTTTTTTATAACTCTTCGAAAGAACAGCAGAAATTGGAAAATCATGTTGTGTCAGGCCTGACACTTGAAAATCAGGTCGTGCCTTTACTGACATGGAAATTCAGGTAAACGTAAGGAATTCACATATCCGTCTGACACAAACCATAGCTGTAAACGTAGGTTCCTTACGTTTAAACGTTAAATGTAAGGAACCTACGTTTAAACGTAAGGTAATTCAATAAATTAGGAAGTTACGATAAATATGCATTGCTCTACGTTTAAACGTAGGTTAAAACGCATTTATCTACGTTTAAACGTAGTGTTTCTACGTTTAAAATGCCATTATCTACGTTTGGAAGTGGTAGATGACAATCAATGTTGTTGTAAGGTACTTGTTCAATATACACCACATTAACGGACTATTTTTCTCATTCCTTCAGAGTCTTTCAAGTTAATACCTAAATGATTAATGTAAGTGTAAGTGTGATCAATATTTCCAATAACAATGGTCTCTGAAAAACAGAGTCATTTTCAGTACCATTTTGAGTAGGAATAGCACCCTTATGCACGATCAAACCATCAATCTCACCATCAAGCCTCAATCAATCTCAACATGAACATATACATGAAAAAATGCATAGTAAGTGTGATCAATAATTCCAATGACAATGGTCTCTGGAAAACAGAGCCATTTTCAGTACCATTTTGGGTAGAAACAGCACCCTTATGCACGATCAAACCATCAATCTCACCATCAAGCCTCAATCAATCTCAACATGAACATATACATGAAATAATGCTAGTAACACCATACATATACACTATCAACTTCCATTTCCCAATCTCTATAAACCCTATAAACTGGAAATTACAATCAACCTAAACCCTATAAACTTGAAATCTGCATTTCTCTACGTCTAAACGTAGGGTCTCTACGTCCAAACGTAGAGACCTTACGTTTAGACGTAGAGAAATGCAGGTCTCTACGCCCAAACGTAGAAAATACGTTCTTCAAAACTTTTAAGATTCCTTACGTTTAAACGTAAGGAAACTTACGTTTAAACGTAGATAAATGAACATTTATTGTAACTGCCTAATATTGAATTACCTTACGTTTAAACGTAGGTTCCTTACGTTTACAGCTCAGACGGATATGTAAGGAATAAACGTAAGGATTCCTACGTTTAAACGTAGGTAACCTTACGTTTACCTGAATTTTCATGTCAGAAAAGGCACAACCTGATTTTCAAGTGTCAGGCCTGACACAACCTGATTTTCCAATTTACGAAAGAACGACTTTTCGATCTTTCCTCTTTCTTTTCCTACTACCTACCAAAGTGGTAAAGTGAATATCAAACAAAACAACAACAAAAAAAAACATAAACAACACCAACAACAACATAATCAAATACGATTGAACACACAATATCTGTTTAAAAACACTCTCCTTATCTTTGGTATTTCGAAAGCGAATTAGAATGCAAAATCTTGAAAGAAAAGTCTTGAATCATCGAACCAACACCTCTGCGAATATCCTCGCGGTGATCAATATCATCTACTAAGGTCTACACCAAAAATCAACCGTTAAACCCCGAATTGAAAAACAGCGTCCGAATTTTTTTCTACTTTCCTTAGCACAGCATTGGCCTCTACTCTAATTGCAGAGAAAGTTCTTCTTTCCTTAGCAGAGCGTCTGCCTCTACTCCAATTGCAGAAAAAGTTTGTCGTGTAAAAACTAATGAGTAATTTAGGTAATGGTCCTTTTATACCCATGAATTAAATTCCATTAAAATAAGGAAAAATTAGGTAAAAGTCCCTTTTTTCCCTTTAATAAAGCATTAATCCTGATTCAAATTATTAGTTGCAATAAGGACAAACCGTTCGGACTAAAATACCCCCATTACACAATTCTTCTCACGCTCAGAATTCAGATTCAAATCAGACGCTTTATTCGGCTCGGACTCTTGTTGCTTTTTATCAAGCAACCATTGGAAGAAAGCACTTGCATATTATGCTTAATGTTTTGCCTGTCCTGCAATTTACAACTCAATCCAATTTGCAAAAACTACATCAGAAGGAAAGACAATAAAAGAAAAATAAGCTGTTAATTATTTACTCCGCCGATGCTCTGGCGAAGTTCCAGCTGCTCTGTGATTAGTAGTGGAGCTTCTGCTGATTCATCAAGCGAGGAAGAAGAAGATTTACGTACGAAGGAGGAGGAAGAAGAGGCCGGATTGAAGATATTTTTTGCAGTCGGAATACTCTGAAGAGATTAATCAGCTGATTTTCGGACAAGACTGCCTCGATCAAAGGTTAATTATTCCAGAAGAAGAAAGCAAAACCAGAGGCTTTGCAAAGCTAGGAGAAATCGCTAAATGGTGTCTGAGTGAATATCACGGAATCGAAAGAGAGGTAACAACTCCCAAAATTGGGGATGTTTTGTCTGCTTTGAAATAGGTAAAACAGTCATTTTGAATCCACCATTATTTCAATAATACTATTTTGCATGGAAATATGATCATCAAAGTAAAGAAAGTTGCTTTGTCAAAACGGTGAATTCAACACGAATTGTAGTAAATATCAAAATATATATGTGTCTGCTGGATTTGATTCTTGAATTGTATTATTAATGTAAATTGAGATGAGAATAACAGATCCTACATACTCTTTTTCTTGAGTGTCATACATAGTGTGATTTTATTTATACAAAACAAAAAGTGTTACAAGCACACAATTTAAAACACATCAATCACAAAGCAGAACAAAAGAAGGAGGAGGAAAAATAGTTAAAAGTGATTGGCCACCTCGAGAAGACATCGACAGAGTTCAAGTGGATTTGAAAGCATGGCATTATGATCTGAGTTATTGATCTCTTTAACTTGTTATACGTCGATGTTTTCTACTAACCAACGTTGGAAGGCCAAGGGAACAGCTTTGTCTTCATTAATGACGATATAAACACGCTTAATGGAACCATAACCTGCATTTGAGAATGGTTTTGCCTTTGACAACTCTTTTGGAAACAATGACATTGGCCTTACCATCATTTCTGCTAGTTCAATATCCTGTGAATTTCAGTCATATAATTGGTTGGGTTTCTTAAAACCACTTGAGTATTCCTAGTTCCTACATTGAGTGCATATAAGTATATGTTGAAAATACTTACATTTGATGTACCTTTTCGTTATGAGGTATTAAGGTGTGTAGGGAGGGGGGAGGGATACCTCCTTAGTGTTAGTAGAATTATGAGTACATATAAGAATGATCAAGTTGAAATGAGTGGATTATCAATGAGATTTTGAAGCAGCTTGAGGTTTTCAAAATATATACCATGTTTGCATTTCAGCTTGGAGTTGGAAAGTTGAGCAATGTGGTTGTAAATAAGTGACCTGAAGTTTAGAACAAGTTTTGGGCCTGAAGTTTAGAACAAGTTTTCCATGTTTGATATTCCAAATCGATATCGATGTCGATGTCGATGTCGATTAACAATACTTGATGTCGATGATCGAGAATTTGCCTTATATGAGCCAGATATGTGTGCTTTGAAGTAGTCACTTGAATTAAGACTTAAATGATACTGATTACCTGCCTTGAAGTAGTCTCCTTATTTTACTAGTTGCATATTTTGTTCCATTTCTTTTTTGGGGCTTTAGTTTCTGCCATTTTTGCTATTTTCTGCTATTATGGGTGTTGATTTGAGGGGGGATAATGTACAAAGTTTGAGGTATTACTTTTCAGCTATATTTGCTATTGAATTCTGTTGTTGTTGGTGTTAATTTGAGTGGAATATGTAAAGATTGGAGCTTTATTCTTCTGCCATTGTTGCTGTTTTTTTTTTGGACTGTTCTTTCTTCCATTATGGTTTGCCATTTTTGATGTTTATTTGGGCCTTAATGTCTGCCAATTATTGCTGATAATTTAAGAGAGATATGCAAAGATTGGAGCTTTACTTCACTGCAAATATGAGGAAAATATGCAAGAAGCATTTTGTTGAAGGGTTTTTTTTTGCCTTATATGAGCCTTATATGAGCCAGATATGATATTGTGTCCCTTGAATTAAGCCTTAAATGAGCCAGATATGTGTGCCTTGAAGTAGTCACTTGAATTAAGCCTTAAATGACACTGATTACCTCATATGCATTTGTTTCGCGATCATCGATCATCGATCTCGCTTCACATCGATATCGACATCATATCATATCGACATCGACATCATTATCGCTATCATTATCATTATCGATCATCGTGTTTAGTGTAAATGCTGCGATTAAACACCACACCTTAATTAAGTTAATCTATGCTATTCCTTTTATCAATCAAAACCACATAAACTTGACATAGGCTTAATAGTTAATCACTTGAATTAAGCCTTATATGAGCCAGCTATATGTGCCTTGAAGTAGTCACTTGAATTAAGCTCTAAATGAGCACGATCATCATTATCGATATCGATCATCGACATCGTGTTGGTGTAAATGTTGCGATTAAATTCGGCTTTCAAATACTACGTCGAAAAGGTATCAAACGCGGTCTCAAAATGAAGATAAAAAAAATATGAACTTTGGTGAAACAATTTTGATGATCGGTGTCCTAAATCAAAAGTTACGGTCGTTTATAAGAAAAAACGCTCTGGTTAATACAAATATTTTTTCGTCTTTCAAAATATACGTCGGAAGGATATCGTATTTGAGCTCAAATTGAAGAGCAAAAAAAAAGCATGAATTTTGGTGAAAAAATTTCGATGATCGGAGTTGTAAATCAAAAGTTACGAGTGTTTGAAAAAAGAAAAAAAAAACATATAAACAGCTACAGTAAAATATCATATATGCAAACAATACCACTGAAGCTATTCGCGCGACTCATAAAGGGTAATGTTGTCCGTCTGAAATTGTTTTTTCTTTTTACAACTAAAAAAATATGTGTGTCCTATTTATTCATTTTGTGTAAAAAAAAGACTTTTGCCTCTTTATCTCTTAAAATAAATCTTTTTAATTAAATAAATAAATTAAATAATAATTAGGTTATAATACAAATACCAATTACTAGTTTACCAAAAAAAAAAATTTGGTGGCTGTGTTGACCCTTTCTCCCACTCAAGAATGTCGACTCTTTGAGAATAGAAATGCAGCCACAACAACTTGACACCAGTAAATGTTTTTGGAAGTCAATTAGTGCAAGCAGTAATAACTTACAAGGTGCAGAAGGGCAATAGATGAAGCTCCCATCGGTAAAAGAAAGATTGTAAGGATTCTCGTG
The DNA here is from genome assembly GCA_026214975.1 of Gentiana macrophylla. Lineage (NCBI taxonomy): Eukaryota > Viridiplantae > Streptophyta > Magnoliopsida > Gentianales > Gentianaceae > Gentiana > Gentiana macrophylla. The sequence continues at coordinate 113,796 of JAOBSW010001199.1, read as the reverse complement.
GGCAATCACGAACAAGATGGACAAGTTTTGGAACTGTTTGCGGTTTGTTAGTTGTTCAACGGTAAAGGAGAGGAAAGAAGAAAGAGATTTGGAAGTTTTGGAAGTGTTTGACTCTTGTCTTGTAGAGCTCTCTTCATTTGAAGAAAGGCAACGTTTGATTTCAGAAGCTTCCCAACTTGAAGAGCTGTCTTTGATTTCAAAAGATTTCGCTTGGGCTAATCAGATGGTGGAAAAGATTCGATCTTGTAAATCGGACTTAATATTCTTGAAGATGTTCTTCTGGTCCCTTTCCAAATTGGATGATACTGATGCATAAATCAGGCATATTTTAATACCTGTAAACCGTACTCGTGAAGATATGAGGGGAATATCTTCGGAAAACACAAAACATGAAATCGAAAGTCGGATTACGGATCCGCAAGACGAATACGAAATTGTAAGCAAAACTTGAAGAACCTTGTGAACTTCTATTACGGTACTCATTGAGATGCAATCCTCTTATGAGCGGCTTTGACTGTGGAATTTTCGGATGATATTCTCCGAACTGAAGGATCTATACAACTTCAAAGCTCATTGAAAATTCTTTTGTTCAATAATCAAATCGCAACCCTCGAGAAGAAGGTAACATTGTTGCATAATCTCTTTAATCTCGCTCTGCTCAATGGGGATTCCAAGGAATTGCGAGCATTCAATGTTGTTGTTCATGTTCTTGCTCAATATTCAGCAAGCCTAGTATTTATGTATTGGGTGAAAGCGAGAGATGAAGAAATGACAACACAACCGAATGTTTTGTTGTTTAATGTGCTGCAAAGATGCATGCACCATGTGTCCTGAGTCTTTAAGGCCGTTTACATTAGATTCTTGGAGGAAATGAAGTTGAGAGGATTAGACTCTCTTCTTTTGGGACAGATTATTCAAGTCCTCCTTGACCTTCTCCTCGAGAATCTAGTGGATATTTTGAAGGACGGTTTTTTAATTCTTCAAGAATCTTTAACACTTGTTATATCATTTTTAGTTGAACCACCTGATGAGCATCAAGGAGATGAAGATTGGATGATGATAACCGAAGAAATTGAGGTTCTTGTCAAAGAGGATTTGTATCTTGTTCTCTCTGTTGATGACAAGAATGGTGGTTTCTCTGAGGCAAACACATGTTTAGGTGACTTTACGAGGAAGGTTGAATTAGTAAAGGGCAAGATTCAACAGGTTTATGACCGAACCCAAGATTCATTTTCGTATGATTTCCCAAAGATTAACGGTCTTGGATTTTTCGACTTCCTGTTACAAAATCTTAGGTTCTTGAAGGAGAAGCTGAAAAGAGATACAAATTTTATCCCTTTTGCAAAGCATTCAATAATCAAAATTGAGGAGGAACTAATGTCTTTGAGGCCTTATCTCGATGATCTTTTTGAACGGCAAAAAGAGCAGAAAGAACTAAAGGATATTTGGTTAAAAGTTATCGATTTGGCATACCAAACAGAACATGCCATCAATTCATGTTCGGTAACTGGCTATCCATTATGGTATCATATGGCACGTCTTATGGAGATCCTAGACGAAATTAAGGATGTTAACAGCAAGCTTAAGAAGATTGAAGGTAGAAAGACGCACGATGCTGCAATCCTCCATTGTTCAACCGTTGCTCCAAATAGAGCTCCAGAAGGTCCATGGGCTTCAGATTTCAATGAAGTGATAGTGGATTTGAAGGATGAGGTAGACATAATAGTTGGAAATCTTATAAATGGATCTAAGTTTCTTGACATTGTTGCTATTGTTGGTATGCCTGGCGTAGGGAAGACTACCATGGCTAACAAGGTTTACAGTGCCCTTGCCGTTAGGAATTACTTTCACGTGTTTGCTTATTGTATTGTTTCCCAAGTTCATAATGCTAGAAAGATATTGCTTGATATTCTAGCTTATATCAAAGGGAAGGATGACAAAATGAATAATATGAAGGAAGAAGATTTGGCAGACATGCTTTGTAAGTGTCTCAAAGGCAGAAGGTACCTTATTATAATGGACGATGTTTGGGACGTTCAGGCCTGGAATGAAATTGAAAGATCACTTCCAAATGATCGAAAAGGAAGTAGAGTTATTTTCACGACGCGTATTCGTAATGTTGCTTTATGAGCCAAAAAAGATTGTATCCTTCATCACCTACGTTTTCTGTCTGAGAAAGAAAGTTGGGAGTTGTTACGAAAGAAGGCATTTCATGTAGAAGGTTGCCCACTAGGTTTTTCAGAGGTTGGGAAGATGATTGCAAATAAATGCGAAGGCCTTCCTTTGACAATTGTTTTAATCGCGGGTCTTCTTAGAACGGAAAGAAGTCTAAGTTGGTGGAATAAAATTTCTAATGCAGTAGGTTCCTATGTTTTGATGGAAGATTGTATGAGCGTTGTCACGGATTTTATGCAATGAAAAATAAACAAGTAATAAATTTATAAATCCGGTATACCCCAAGTGTAGGGATCGTAGTATAGCGATTAATACCGGAGTCGATCTCAGGGAATCGGGGGTATCTAGTTCATTAATTTTCCTAAGATTGTTACCATTATTATTAAACCTAATATAATAGAACGAAAAGATAAACTGGACAGAGGATTGTCAGTCCAAAGCAAGAAAGACATCGTTGCGAACAACATAAATAAATAAAGCTACAACTAAGAAAAACGATAAAACTAACGAATCATGATAGTGACTGAAGCAAATCAACATCGAACAAACCATGATCCACCATCCCGCAACCCTTATTCTCCTCTCTGGATTATCTCATGATGATCTAATTAAAGATGTGGTTCACCTCTCATAAGTATGAATTCCTACTCTCGTAGATAATTCGCCTGTCAATCTCTCATCTCTCGATCTATAAGATTGACGCTATCAAAACAAGGTGTAAGATCTCTCAATCTAGCAACCTAGAAATCTAACCTATCAACTCTCGTTATGTCAAGGTTAAAAATCCCATCTTTCCCATGGTGATCTAAGGTTTACACCGACTCTCGTCATACGGTAAACATCAATAACAACAATCTCTCGATATGCGTTGCATAACAAATAATCAAAGGAAAGAAACAAGCTTTAATTAAAACACTCACAAAATCATCCAGAGGAAGACATAAAAACGCTGCAGAAAAGTTTCACATGCTGCCCAAGTTTGATCACGAAACAGCCATCCTCATGAATCGAAACGAAATAAATAAAACCTAAACTAACCCTCGGTCGACCAAGCACCAGGGCTTGGCCGACCGAGCACAACTCGGCCTCAGAAAATTAGGGCTTCCTGCGGCTGCTATGTATATGATATTCTGGTGTATATGATGATCTTCTAGGGTTGAGATATGCGCTGCTATTTATAGACTAGTAAGTCGGTTTGGCTAAGTCGGCTACTGGACGCCCGTCCAACTCATCGAACGCCCGTCCAACTGCTTTGAAATCTTCGAGTCGGGCCAAATCATGATCAGACGCCCGTCCTTCTTTAATTTGGGCGCTGTTCAAAGAAATTCCTCGTAACTCGAATCAAACTATCTCTTACGGGCGCTGCTCGTTGAAGAAAGTCTCGGGCCTTGATTCATCAAATATCTCAAGACTCTGTACTGATTTTGCACCTCTGGACGCCCGTCCAACATTTCAGACGCCCGTCCAACTGGACGGGACTCTGAACGCTCGTTCAATTCACTTTAAACTCGAGCTCCAATCCTCTTCCTTCTTCTTCTACTTGCATTTAGATCTTCAAATGAACACCATTCAAGCTCGTTCCACCTCATGCAAGCGTACCTACATCACGATAAAAACATGCAAAATGTAACATCTTACATCTAAAGATATTTATCCAATAAAATCACATAATTAGCTCGATTTTGCACTTAAATACTTTTAAAACTCATTTGCTCAATAATTCGATTAAACCCTTAATTTCTATGCAAATTATATGAATATGGAGGGAATCATTATAAAATATAACGATATAAATCATATAAAATCACCCTTAACAAGCGTGTTAGAATTAAGTTATCAACATTTACGAACATCCAAGCCATGCTTTCTATTTTGGAGCATTTGCGGAAGATACATTAATTCGTGTGAATAAGTTGACGTTGCTATGGATCATTGAGGATTTGTGCGAGAATTCCAATAAGGACAACTTGAAAAATATGGCAAAAGAGTACTTAAGTGATCTAGTTGATAGAAGCCTTGTGATTGCTAATAAGAGAAGTTCATACGGTGGGATAAAAAGCTGTCAGATTCATGATCTAGTGCATGAATTTTGTCAAAGAAAGGCTCAAGAGAGAACATTTTCCAATTAATGGTCAATAACGAGGCTTCTAATTCATCAAGTTCCGCTTTCGTAATCCATATTGTGTTTGCAACCCTAAGAAAAGGAAATATGTTAGTAATGCTACGAGATATATGTCCAAATATCCACTATCTCGCTCTTTAACTCAAATGGGAAATTAAATCGTCATGACCGTTATGATCTTAGCAACTTGAAACTTGTTCAAGTGATGGATATAAAAGAGTTAGATTGTGATATAGGTTTTATAAAAGAGATCGTTCAATACGTGATCTGAAATTTATGGCGATTTCTCTAGCAATTACTATTGCAAGTGAATTTGATAGAATTATTTTAAACAATCTCATATTCAATCGCTGGAATCTGGAAATTCTGGAGCCGTTAAACGTTAAAACGAGTAACCTCACATTGGGCTCGGGCTTAACAACTAAGCCGAGTCTACGCCGTGATCTCAGAACCCCTTTTCCCACATCTCTCTATTTGAACAACTCTTTAGAGTGATGTGTGTGATTTTGACCTATGTGATCAATCTAGCCCAAATATGTTATAACAAGTTCTAAGACGTGAAACATGCAAGATACAACAATAAAAAGCACTACCCACTCCCAATTTCATCACCCAAAGGGTGATTTCACCAAATTTCACATGATTCGACTATGAAAAGGGATTAGCTACTCATTATACTAGTTAAAGCATAGAAGAAACAGTAAATTAAAGACATAACTAGTAAGAGAAAGAAGAAATATACCGTTAATTTGCAGAAATTCGAGATTAGATCCAAAAAGTACAAAACAAAGAACTAATTAAAAGATGGTCTCTTAGTGTTTGTAGAAGAAATCTGAGCTAAGAAATGGAAAGATTAAGCTAAAATAGTGTTGATTCAAGCTAAGAGATTGTATTCTAAGCTATTACAAAATTCGAGCTATGAAATGGTTCGAGTTTTGCTAAGTGAATGGTTATCATCAAGAAATAGTCTAAGGGGGGTATTTATAGGTGGAGGAAAAATCTGCAAAAACTGGCCTCAAACGCACGTTTGGAAGGCTGAGACTGGCGTTTAACTTCTTCAAACACGCGTTTCGCTTAGTGCAAACGCGCGTTTCGCTTCATTTCTGGGTAGGCTCTTGGCTGATCTTCATCTGGAACGCGCGTTTAGGAGGTTCAAACACGCGTTTGGAGGACTGGGAACGCGCGTTTAAGGTGGTTTCAAACGCGCGTTCAGAGGTGTTGAACTCAATCAATCGATAACCGACACGCATGTTTGGGGGGGTTCAAATGCGCGTTTGAACCCCTGTTGCCCCAAAACTTCACTTTTCTTCCTTTTTGATCTCTCCTCTTGCCTCGATCATGCTTTTCACCATAAAACATCACCTTCTGGGTCCTCGAGACACCAATACCCTTCAACACAAACCAAAAACATCCAAACAATTCTGGAGGGTAAAAGTGCTCGGGAATAGGGTTAATATCAACAAAAAGGGGTAATAATCCATCAAAGTAACGGATCCACTCCCCGTGCCATAAGCTCACGATAGCACCCCAAAAACGGTCTAATTCACCCAAAAATGTGCTGAAAGTGTGGTAAACGGGGGTAAACAATGCACCGGAGTCACGTAAAGTTGACTCCCATCATAGCCCTAGGATCAAATTTTGTCTTGTTGTGTGACTGTGTGCAAGCATATACAAGAGAACCAAAGACTTTAAGTTCAGTGTAGTCAAATTGCTTATTATATAGCAGATAATAAGGTGTCTGAAGATTAATCATAGGTGAAGGGGTCAGGTCTATCAAAAAAACTGCATGTGAAACACAATAACCCCAATAAGTGAGGGGTAAGTTGGACTGAAATTTCAAGGCCCTTGCAACATTCAAAATGTGTTGGTGTTTTCCTCTCTACTATGCTTTTCTGTTGTGGTGTATCCACACATGATGTCTGGTGTATAACACCTTTTTCTGCATAGTATTCAGGCATATCAAACTCAGCACGATTATCTGACCTTACTACTTTAACATGCTTGTTAAACTGAACTAAAGCATATTGAATGAAAGACTGAACTAACTGCCTTACTTCAGATTTTGCCTTTAATAAATGTATCCAAGTAAATCTTGAGTAATCATCTACTATAGTAAGAAAATAGGCATGGCCATGTACAGTCTTTTGTTTATAGGGGGCCCCATATATCAAAGCGCACAAGGTCAAAAACATCATTTACAGAGGATGTACTCAAAGGAAAAGAGTTTTTCTTTTGTTTTGCTAATTGACAAATGTGATAAGGTTTCTGATTTGTACAATAAGCATCAATTTGAAGTAAATCAGAAAGCCTTTGATTTGACAGATGACCAAGTCTGTAATGCCAAACTTGTTCATCTGTGATACATGAATGATCATCTAAAAAGACATTATTAACAACTAAAGGTTGTTTGGCAGTCTGCTGTGCACTATGCAAAACATAAAGGCCTTTACACTTTCTAGCTGATCCAATCTGACTCCCAAGCTTCTTGTCCTGAATCAGACAGTTATCAAGACCAAAAATAACAGTCAAATCAGGGTTAGCAGTTAGTTTAGCTAAATATATCAAATTGAAATTGAATTCTGATATACAAAGAGCATCTGTAAGTACTAGCTGGTCATTTATATGTATTGTGCCTATATGTGTGACTTTCACACTGGCACCATTTGACAGACCAACATACATATTGTGAACATGTCTTGAGGATTGTAGAGTGTGAATGCTACTGACTATGTGGTCTGTAGCACCACTATCTATAATCCAAGTCAAGGAACTAAAGGATTTAGACAAACTTGATGTGTCAGCAGTTGGAGTGAAATTAGTGGTCAATACAGTGGCTTGATTGGCTACATGCTCATAGGAATTTGTCTTCGGGACATCCAGGAACCTCATCAGCTGTTGAAACTGATCTTTACTCAAAGTATAACCCTCTAAATCCTGTGTATTAGACAAGGGATTGCTAGAACTCATAACCTGATCTTCTGAAATTGATTGTGCCATATTCACTATGTTCTTAGGTTTCCAGTCAGGTGGGAATCCATGCTTCTTGTAGCACTTGTCTACAGTGTGTCCAGTGTAACCATAAAAGGTACACTGAACCTTCTTACCATTCGAAGTACCACTACTTTCTTGAAATTGGATCCTCCATTAACTGGCATTCTACTTTAATTTTGTTGATAACTAGAACTTTGTGTATTCACTTGCAGACCAGAATTTGCATTAGGATTAAAATCCATGTTATATAAAGCTATTGCCTCTGGAAACATACTATCAGATTCTTTCTGATCTTTCAATCTCAAGGCCAGGGCAAAAACTGTATCTAAATCTGGGACAGGAACCATTAACTGTGCTTGTGTCAACACATGTGAAAACTCAGAATTCAAGCCTCTCAAGAACTTGACTACTTTTTCTGTCTCAGCATAACCAGTAAACACTTTAATAACATCACAATGACATCTAGGAACACAAGAACACACTGGATTGGGCTTCATGATAGCTATTTCATCCCATAAAGTTTTAAGCCTGGTAAAATAGGTTGTGACATCGGAATCTCCCTGTCTAAGAGCATGAACTTGTTCCAATAAATCTCCCAAACGAAAAACATCCAACCTAGAAAATCTTGATTGCAAATCTAACCACATTTGTCTTGCTGTTTCTCTATACATCGCACTTTGGGCTATAGAAGGCATTACAGATTTAATATCCAAGTTTTTACAAAGGTATTGCATTGCAGTCAAACTTGAAACTCCAGTGAATCCACAGCAGGTAGGTGTATTGATTGTTCCATCTATGAAACCAATCCTGTTCTTGGTTATTAAAGCCATTTTCATATAATGACTCCATGGATGATATTTTTTGTTATTCAACAATGGTTGAACCAAGACCAAAGTTGGATTTTCGTTTGGATGTAAGTATAACGGATTACCTGGCAAAATGCCATGATTTTGAACTCCAGAATCCATGGAAAAATAGAACTAGAACCGGTCAGTGATCAGGAACAAGCAAACAACAGAAAACGTCCCCTTCAAGAATCAATCAAACCAGAACCATAACTTCCTGGGAAAAAACTTGGCAAGACTACAACGGATAAGCAAGAAAACGCGCTCTGATACCATGAAGATTTTATGAAGATTGTAATACTAGACAAGTAGAAAACGCAGAGATCTTCATTGATCATCGAAAAATTACATATAAAGAGTACAATAGAAAACAGAATCTATCCATAACAACAAGAAAGAAAGCTTAAGTACGAATGTCTTGTGTAGAACTTTATAAACTAAATGCTTAACTTAATCATGTATCTAATGAGCCTTATATAGAAGCTCCTTGGTGGTAACCGCTAATAACAACCTCTAACAAACTCCTAACTAACTTTTAAATAGTGTACACAATTGATGAACTTGAACTTGAACGTGATGTTGTGTCTTAATTCCAATAACGGGGGTTAAAATAAGAGGGAATTGAAAATATATATACCTTTCGGTAAAAATAGTTTGGTTTATATACCCCTATTTTTAATTCTTACAAGCATAACTGCATCAAAATACTCGGTAGGACGGGCAATTTGGCATTCAGGACGGGATATATTGTCAGAGGCCGGACTAAAATAACACGTCCTGACCAAATTTTCTCACTCGGACGGGCTAAAAATTCCGCATATATATATATATATATATATATATATATATATATATATATATATATTGGTGATATTTGTGGCCAACGTTTGAACAACTTTCCTCTCAAACAGGCCTCATCTTCTTCATGATTGTGGCCAACTTTTATCGATTGCAAGCAGACCTCGGCTATGACTGTGGAGGAGTATTACAACACACTCATGGGTCTTTATGGCGATCTCAATCGTCTCAAACACGCTACACCACTGCTCTTGCAGATTGTGTACCTGCAATCTAAGTGGGCAAATTCGAAATCGATCGAGAAGAGGAAAAGTTTCACCAATTTTTGATTGGTATAAATGATGAGCTTTACTCTGTTATACGCACTAACCTTTTGTCTAGGGTCCCAGCTCCAACATTGGATGAGGAATACCTTGCTTTCACTCAAGAGGAACAATCTCGGGGATTGCACGAGGGCGAGCTGCGAAGGAAGGTGTTGATACTCATGCCTTTTCGTTGCAGGTTGATTGAACTCGAACTCGCACCGAAAGGATCGACAAATCAAAGCTCTCTTGCACCCATTGCAAGCAGGCTGGCCATGACATGAGCACCTGCTTCAAATTACATGGCTATCCGGACTGGTGGGTAGACCGAATCGGAAATCTAAGGTGCAGCTCCGGTGGCGGCGTCATCTCCAGCTGCAAGTTCAGGACACGGGAAAGCTGCTCCTGTTCGTGCTAATGCAGTGCTGGGCGAAGTCGGAACCGAATCTGCGGGTAACAGATGTTCTTCCTTGGCAGATTTGAAAAAAAAAAATAGACGAACGGCCTCAGAATAAATCCAAAATAAAGTCGGTCTTGCAAAAAAAATGCGGAATTTTTTGCCCGTCCGAGTGAGAAAAGTTGGTCGGGACGTGTTATTATAGTCCGGCATTAATGAAAAATAACACGGCCTCATGACAATATATCCCGTATTGAATGCCAAATTGCCCATCCTACCGAGTATTTTGATAGGGTTATGCTTGTAAGAATTAAAAATATAGGTTTTTGGTGGGAGGTCCTAAATAATTAAAAAATCAGGATCAAAGGAAGCACATAAATAATTAGGACAAAACTGTAGTATAATGCCAGAATTACCCTTTTTCTAATTCTCTTAATATTTTTTTCCTGTTTTCTAATTAATCTATTAACCATATACCCTAGCTCTCTCTTCTTGATGAACTCCTCCCATGGCTACCACCGACTTGTCCGGCAACACTTCTCCACGGCCACCACCCTCCAAGCCTCTTCCTCACCCACGCCTCTTCCATTATAGCCGACTCCACCGGGGTTCATGCACCAAGCTTTCATCCTTCTTCCTCAATTACACCAAGCTTGAATATAAAGAAGCAAAAATGGCGAGATCCGGATAAAGGAAAGGAGGCGGAGAGATCGAAAAATTACAAAAACAATGGCAAAAAGCTACTTGACGGTGGTATCGGCAAGCCGCAATTTCGGCGGATCTGAAATTTCCGGCAAGCCGCAATTTCGGCGGACATTTTGCGGCGAAGTCATTTATATTTTTATTTTGAAAAAAGTGTAGGGTTTATGGTTGTTACTATTAATTGGGCTCGATTTGAATCCCGCGGAGAAGCTTCAGATCCGGGAGAAGACGATGTTGGTTGGTATAAAAGCTTCAATTTGGTTGTAAAAGCTTCACGGAGAAGCTTGACATCCCGCGGAGAAGGTTGGTTGTGCGATGTTCTTTGTGGAGAAGCGGTCATTGTTGTTGTTTTTTTTTTTTTTTTTTTTTTTTGAAAAAGTTTAGTGTTGTTGCTATTAATTTTGTAAAGTTACTACATTTTTTTGATGTAGTTTATCTCTTTTATGGGCTGTTACTATTTGTTTATTGACCGTTACGACATTTCACGGGTTGTTACTATCTCTTTTTAATTTACATTACTACTTGTTTATGGATGTTACAACATTTTAATGTTACAGTCATTACTCTGTTACGACATTTTACGGGTCATTATTACTTATTTTTTTACAAATAAGGGCTGTTACTACTTGTTTTTAGACCGTTACTATTTTTTCATTGGATGTTACGACATTTTATGGGCTGTTACTACTTGTTTCTTGACTGTTACTATTTGTAGAAGGGTAAAAAGTAACAAGGGGTATTTTTGTCCAAATATTTTGTTTTTGTCCTTTATAACAGCTGAAAAATAAGAATTTCCTTGCAGACCCATTTATGTGTTTTTTTGTCCTTGTAGCCCCTTCCCCCTTAAAAATATGGTATATAAAACAAACTATTTTTACTCAAATGTATATTTTTTGAATTTTCGTCTTAAAATAACATGTTTCGACTTTTCGAGAGTTGAAATAACATATTTCAACCCCTCTAAAATTGAATTTTACATAAATATGACGCTTAAATATATTGAGTGTTGTGCCATTAAGAATGTTTTTTTTTTCTGTGGTTCCAGATTGTTTTTAAATGTCAAATTGAGCTAATAGCGTGTTGACCCTTTCTCCCAGTTAAGAATGTCGACTCTTTGAGAATAGAAATGCAGCCACAACAACTTTGACACTAGTAAATGTTTTTGGAAGTCAATTTGTGCAAACAGTAATAATTTACAATTAAGCTGCAGCAGGCCCATAGATCAAGCTCCCATAGGAAAAAGAAAGATTTGTGCAGTTCTCGTCGGCAATCACGAAGAAGATGGACAAGTTTTGGAAGTGTTTGCGGTTCGTTAGTTGTTCAACGGTAAAGGAGAGGAAAGAAGTAAAGGAGGAGAAAGAAGAAACAGAGGAAATGGATTTGGAAGTTTTGGAAGTGTTTGACTCTTGTCTTGCAGAGCTCTCTTCACTTGAAGAAAGGCTACGTTTGATTTCAGAAGATTCCCCACTTGAAGGAGAGCGGCCTTCTTCAAAAAAAAAAAAAAGAAGATTCCAAATTGGATTATCTTGATCTTGATCGGATCTTTGGAAGAGATTCGATATTGTAAATCGGACTTAAGATTCTTGAAGATGTTCTTCGGTCCCTTTCCAAATTGGATTATACGATGCGTAAATCAGGCATATTTTAATACCTTTAAACCGTACTCGTGAAGATATGTGGGGAATATCAACATATAAACCTTTTGTTTTTCCCTTCGGAAAACACACATCATGAAATCAAACGCTTTGGATTACGGATCTGCAAGGCGAAATAAAGAATTGTAAGCAAAAATTTGAAGAACCGTGTGAACTTCTATTACGGTACTCATTGACATGCAATCCTCTTATGAAACGACTTTGATCGTGGAATTTTTAGGATGATATTCTCGAACTGAAGGATCTATACAAGTTCAAAACTCACGATGAAATTCTTTTGTTCAATAATCAAATCGCAACCCTCGAGAAGAAGGTAACATTGTTGCATAATCTCTTTAATCTCGCTCTGCTCAATTGGGGATTCCAAGGAATTGCACGCGTTCAATGTTGTTGTTCATGTTCTTGCTCAATATTCAAAGCAAGCCTAGTATTTATGTATTGGGTGAAAGCGTTAGATGAAGAAATGACAACACAAGCCGAATGTTTTGTTGTTTCTTGTCTTCAGCAAAGATCTGATGCCACCATGTGTCCCGATCTTTAAGGCCGTTTACATTAGGTTCTTAGAGGAAATGAAGTTGAGACAATTAGACTCTCTTCTATTGGGACAAATTATTCAAGTCCTCCTTGACCTTCTCCTCGAGAATCTAGTGGGTATTTTGAAGGACGATCTTTTAATTCTTCAAGAATCTTTAACGTTTGTTATATCATTTTTAGCTGAACCACTTGATGAGCATCGAGGGGATGAAGATTGGATGATGATAACCGAAGAAATTGAGGAGGATTTGTATCTTGTTTACTCTGTCCATGACATGAATGGTACTTTCTCCGAGGCAATCACATGTTTAAGTGACTTTACGAGGAATGTTGAACAAGTAAAGGGTAAGATTCTACGAGCTTATGACCGGGATTCATTTTCGTATGATTTCCCAAAGACCAGCGGTCTAGGATTTTTGACTTCCTCTTACGGAATATTGGGTTCTTGAAGGAGAAGTTTGAAAGGAGATCCCGATTTTATCCTTACGCAAAAAATTAATTATCAAAATTGAGGAGGAACTAATGTCTTTGAGGCCTTATCTCGATGATCTTTTGAGCGGCAAAAAAGCGAAAGAACTAAAGGATATTTGGTTAAAAGTTATCGATTTGGCATACCAAACAGTATGCCATCAATTAAATGTTTGGTAACTGGCCATCCATTATGGTATAATATAACACGTCTTATGAAGGTCCTGAGACGAAATTAAGGATGTTAACAGTAATCTTAAGAAGATTGATAATCTTAAGAAGATTGAAGGTAGAAAGAAGCACGATGCTGCAATCCTCCATTCTTCAGCCGTTGCTCCAAATAGAGCTCCAGAAGGTCCATGGGCTTCAAATTTCAATGAAGTGATAGTGGATTTGAAGGAGGAGGTAGACATAATAGTTGAAAATCTTATACATGGATCTAAGTTTCTTGACATTGTTGCTATTGTTGGTATGCCTGGCCTAGGGAAGACTACCATGGCTAACAAGGTTTACAATGCCCCTGCCATTAGGAATCACTTTCACGTGTTTGCTTATTGTATTGTTTCCCAGGTTTACAGTACTAGAATGATATTGCTTGATATTCTTGGTCATATTAAGGGAAAGGATGACAAAATGTTTGATAAGAAGGAAGAAGAGTTAGCCGACATGCTCCGTAAGTGTCTCTTAGGCAAAAGGTACCTAATTATAATGGACGATATATGGGACGTCAAGTCCTGGGATGAAGTTAAAAACTCACTTCCGAATAACCAAAATGGAAGTAAAGTTATATTCACGACACGTATTCATAATGTTGGTTTACAAGCCAAAAAAGATTGTATCCTTCATCACTGCGTTTTTGTCCGATGAAGAAAGTTGGGAATTGTTGCGAAAGAAGACATTCGATGGAGAAGGTTGCCCACCAACTTTTTAGAGGTTGGGAAGATGATTGCAAAGAATTGCAAAGGCCTTCCTTTGACAATTGTTTTAATCGCAGGTCTTCTTAGAACTGAAATAAGTCTAAGTTGGTGGAATAAAATTTCTGAAACAACAAGTTCCTATGTTTTAACGGAAGATTGTATGAGCGTGTTAGAATTAAGTTATCAACATTTACCAGAGCATCTGAAGCCATGCTTTCTCTATTTTGGAGCATTTGTAGAAGATACATTAATTCGTGTGAATAAGTTGACATTGCTATGGATCGCTGAGGGATTTGTGCAGAATTCCAATAGGGTAAACTTGAAAAATGTGGCGAAAGAGTATTTAAGTGATCTAGTTGATAGAAGCCTTGTGATTGCTAATGAGAGAAGTTCATACGGTGGGATAAAAGGCGCCAGGATTCATGATCTAGTGCATGAATTACATCAAAGAAAGGCTCGAGAGAGAACATTTTCCAATTAATGGTCAATAATGAGGCTTCTAATTCATCATGTTCCACTTTATGTAATCCATATCGTGTTTGCATCCATATGAAAGGGAAATATGTCAGTGATGCTACAGATATAAGTCCAAATATCCACTCTCTGCTCTTTAACTGTAAATGGGGAATTCCTCGTCATGACCGTTATGATCTTAGCAACTTGAAACTTGTTCAAGTGATGGATATAAAAGAGTTAGATTGCGATGATAGTTTTATAAGAGAGATGCATTCAGTAGTTCATCTGAGATTTATGTCGATTTCATTTTCTCCAAGGCTGCGTACACGTGATTTTTCTAAAATTACTCTAAACGATTTCATATCCAATCGCTGGAATCTGGAAATTCTGATTCTTAGGGGACCCTATTTTGATAAATTGCCCGAAGCTTTCTGGAACTTGACAAGGCTTAGGCATGTACGTGTCGATCAGTATTGCCTAAGTAATTCGGATGTCAAAAAACGTGAATCATGCCCCCACCCCAAAATGGTTAACTTGGAAAGCTTTTCATCATTAGTTGTCTCCTCAACAGAAGTTTTAGAAGTCCTTCTACAAAGGTCACCTTCTCTTCGAAAACTGAGCTTCCATGGCTACGATTATCCGCGGCGTATACATTTTCCAAAACTGGACTCTCTTAGTAAACTTGAGTCGCTGAATGTTGTCTATGTGGGGGAGGCATGTTTACGTTCGTTTAACTTTCTTTCATCTCTCAAGAAACTATCATTATCACACTGCTATTATGACTGGAGATATTTACCAGTGATTAGTAACATGCCATGTCTCGAGGTTTTGAAGCTACTATGTGATTCCTTTGCTGGGCCTAAGTGGGACATGGAAGATACAGAATTCCCAAAGCTTAAGTTTTTGAAACTGCGGTGTTTAGATTTGGCTGAATGGATTGCGTATGTAGAGTCTTTTCCTAGCTTGGAAGTACTTATCGTGAGTGCCTGCAAACGACTGAAAACAATACCACCCTGTTTTGGAGAAATGATTACCTTGAAGAGGATTGAAGTCCATACATCACATAAAGTTGTTGATTCAGTTGTTGAAATACAGGAAGCGCAAAAAGACATTGGAAATGAGGAGCTTCAAGTTATTATTTCGGGGCAGTATGATCGAATATAATAAGGTACTCAACTCCATTCTGTTCATTGATTGATTTCACATAATATGCTTTTCTACTCGGTCATTGAAGTATCAAATTTCCTCAAATTCATGTCATTGGAGTTTTTAGATAGTGTCATGAAACTTTATCTTCTTTGTTTATTGGCATATTATTTGAGTCAGATGAAGTAATGAATTGGTTTTTTTTTTCCCCCTAATTGTTTAATGCAAAATCTGCATATATTTTAGGCAAACATTCTGATTTTCATTGCTGTTTTCTGTAATTCACTAGATTCTCAGTCATATGATTTGCAATTTCATATACTACTACTTGTGCAATCATGATTCAGCATTAATTATTTCAGCTCCTGCCTTTTTGTTGTTTGGATATAATTGTGTTTTCTCTTGTAATTTTTTCAGGGACTTGGACGGCAAATGTGGGAATTTTGGGACTTAAGAGATGCAATATTTTTTTTTGTCAAGAAATATGCCACAGCCAAAATTAATGTAAAGATTTTAATATTTTGTGTTAGTTTTAAATTTCTCATTTCACAAAATTGAAATGGCCAATACCATTTTGTAATAACTATATCTAAAAAGAACACAGCAGATGTTTTTATAGTAAGTGGTGTGTGTTATGACCATTAGCCAGCTTTGAGTGATTTTGGGGGGCAGACAGCAATATCTGCGTTTCAGCATTTGTGCCGCAAGGAGTTGAAAGCTGAAGATATTTGGGTGAGTGACTGACTGTGTTTAGCGGCGCCTCCTCTGGCGAGGGACGCCCACCAAAGGTTCACCAGAGTTTCCCTACTGTTCCAGCTGGCACCCCTAATAGATTAGGCTGGTATGTTGGCGTATCCCCAGTAAACAACCTCGTTGATGTTCACAAGTATATCCCTTATTCTACGGAGCGCCCTTGCTCCACTCGGCAGCGGCGGACTGTTTACGGTTCCCAAGAAGAGTGTCCCTAATGCTGGGGTTGGTATTCCGTTTACCTAGTCGACGAGTCCCTAATGCTGAGGGTCCACCATTCTGGGCTGCAACTGCAGTTCCTGTATTCATGTACGTTCAAAAAAGCAAGCAGTAACATGAATGACTAATCTTTATATATTTGATATCATGAAGAACCGTGTCAGCTCTTTCCACCATTTCTTTCAACACTTGCTGTGCTTCAAGTTATTGTTTCATAAAGTTTTTCGGCTCTGGTGGGCAATTACAGCTAAACTGTGGCATTCAAATGTCATGCAAGTACTTCTCCTTTGATTTCTCTGCTCCTCGATCTAGCTGGCCATATGAATTGAAAGTAGACAGATGCTTCTCTGGGAAGGCATAGCTCTTTCTTGTCAATTTTAAAGTTATAGTCGTTCGATATATTAAACAAGAAATTAGAAAAAACAAACTAAAAGGGTCAATTAAAGATCGAATCTTGCACAGATACTGAGATACATACCGAAACAAGTAATAAAAAAGTTAAAATTTTAAGTGGGTAAAGTTTGTTCACCTGTGGAAGAAAAAAGAGGAAGGGAGAAGAATAAGAGAGGCAAGAGCATTGGAGTAGAAGATGAAGCTAAAATTAGTCATCCACTGGACATGGCTTGTTTGCTTAGAATTATTAAGCCCACTAATAGCAAAATACTTAACCGTTAACTTTCACCGACAGAGTATCGGGTCAACGGGAGTATAGTGGTCACAAGGTCGAATCCACAGGGAGTAATGTCTAAGTACCAAAGCTGACGTAGAACTTAGTTCAGGTCAAAATAATGGTGGATGATATTATATTAATGCA
Organism: Gentiana macrophylla; assembly: GCA_026214975.1. Taxonomy (NCBI): domain Eukaryota; kingdom Viridiplantae; phylum Streptophyta; class Magnoliopsida; order Gentianales; family Gentianaceae; genus Gentiana; species Gentiana macrophylla. The sequence continues at coordinate 96,505 of JAOBSW010001199.1, read as the reverse complement.
AAGTATAAAGATGAAACTATCGGTTCTACTTCTAAGTATTAAAAGGTATACCCGAACTATGATCCCATGAGCTACTTTTACCCCTAAGGAAGGACTTAACAGGGAGCGTGTCTTAACCGACCTACCTATCCAATGTAGTTTAACGACATCCACGGGTGCCAACTCCTAATTCTAGCGATTAGACTGAACAACTCGATCTAACCACCCTATGTGAAGCTAACCGACTCTCCTTTAGAAAACCGATTATCCTAACATGATTAAGCTTTAGAGTTGCTCGAACAACGATGACAAACCTCTGTATTGGAAACGGACCTAACAACTAGGCCGAATCTACGCAACGATCCAAAAACCCCTTATCCCACATCTCACCGCAAAATGCATCTATAAGTTTGATGTGTGTGACAGTGAACTAGGTGATCAATCTAATTCAAAGATGTTAAAATAAGTTTTAGGGCGTGGATTAATCGTTTAGACATTCAATTACGCACTACACAACTCCCAATCTCATCCCCTTGGGGGTTTTAAGCTCGCTTTCACATAATTCGATTGCACATGCAATTAGCTACTCATGATTATGCTAATAACGGAATAAAGAATGGAAATCATGCTAGAAATAATAAAAAGGAAAGTATTCATTACCATATAAATTGGTAAAAATCTGATCCAGAAAGTGTTGAAGAAATAATTGCACCAAAAGTCGAATCTTTGGAACTTGAAACGAGAACCTAAGCTATAAAAAGTGTTTAGAATCGACGGATACGAACTATGGAATCAAGGGATCAAAGTATGTTTAACCTACACTAAAACGGCACCAAAATCGCCCCAAAAGTGTCTAAAGTCGAAAGGATATCCGAAAGGGCTGAATGAGCTGCGTATTTATAGTGTAAGGTTAAAATCTGCTGCTGTCGGTGCCGGACGAGCGTTTGTGTCATAGTGAACGCTCGTCTGGCCTAGAGATCTTGATGATATTAGGGTTTCATCTTCAGTGAACCAGCGTTTACTTGCCTTGAACGCTCGGTTGATGGACCATGCCTTGAGGGCAAACGAGCGTCTGGATTGCCTGAACGCCAGTTTGTCTTGTATGAGCTGTCTTGATTCGGGCTGAACCCATCCAAACGTGCGTTTGGGGGGTGATTTGAACGCTCGACCGTCTAAACCTCTAACTTTCAGTGTCAATGCCACTTCTGTTAAACGCCCGTTTGTACTGGCCAAACGCCAGTTTGGGTAGAGCTTGCCACAAACGCCAGTTTGGGGTAGGGCAAACGCCAGTTTGCCTTGATTTTGCTCCAAACTCGATTTTCCTCCACTTTCATGCTACTTTCGTGCCACGAACATGTTCCTCAGTCCAAATCATCACCTTCCGGGTTCTCGAATCACCTAAGTCCTGCAATAACATATACGAACAAACACCACGTGTAATTCCGCAAGGCAAAAGTACTCAGAAAAGAGTTAAATATCGTTAAAAAGGCGGAGTTTACTATCGATGTGACAATTTAACTCCCGTGCGTATAACACTCGATATTACTCTTAAACAGGTCTAGAACTACCCAAAACATACCAATAAATTGATAAACGGGGGTTAAACTGCACACCAGTACAGTAAAGTTGACTCTCATCAACCACCCCACACTTAGCCTTTGCTCGTCCTCGAGTAAATTAGGCGCTTTAAAACAGACCAAGGGATCAACTTTACGAAACATGCATAGTACTCACGACATCAAGGTAAACGTAAAGCAGACACTGAATGTGATCCACTTGACTCTATCTTACCACGAAAATGAAGTGTGTGTGATATAAACCGAGGGTTACACTCAAAATGATTACCAGCCAAATGAGTACACACAACTCATACCGGGCTAGAATCTCCACTAATTGAGGCAACCGAGGCTAAATACGGTCAAGTAGGACTTGAAGGGTTATAATGTTAAGCTCGGGACGGGATTAATCGAAAGGAAGTTTTGGGATTGGAGAAAAGAAAATACGAGTGAACCTAATCATCTCATTTACTTTCTATTCAAGACATTCAAAACCACACCAATTCCTCCGATCTTTCCATATCCACTGATAAACAATTCTCATCTCAACATCATACTTTTATTCACTCAAAACATCATTCTTTGACTTCAAACTTTATTCAACTTTCTCTTTTTTCATTTTGTTTCTTTTCAAGTTTTTTCTTTTTTTTTTTCAAATTGCCTCGAACCAACAAGCCTCACAATAGATTTCTCGAGCTTCCCCCCTTCATTATACTAGCTCGTACTAACCAACCCTTCTCGAAATACACACCATCTCCCACCCCACACTTGATTTAGCAAGTGTGTCTAAAGAAACAACTAAGTCCACTCGTAGGGTGATCAAAAGAAACGTGACCAATAAAATAGCTTAGGGTTAAGGTAATACAGGCTAAGTAACCAAAACGGATCATTTTAGGACGGTGGTCAGACCGTCCTATCAAGGCTTAGAGGGGGTACGAGGGTAAAATGTCGGGATGTTGGCTTATTTGGCTCTGGTCGGGTCAAAGAAGCGCCAGGACTCTCATCCCGTATCCGGCCTAGGTAAACCTTTCTATTTCGCCTCGAAACTAGTGGTATAAGTGTGTATAACAACCAAGATAAGCATAACCAAGGTTCTACGTGCACTAAAAGGGTTCTATCGTAATAAAATAAAATCGCCCTGCACACATTACTCGACTACCAAGACATTTACCAACTCCATCGTGAGAAAAATGCATATAACGCGGTGTCAAACCGTGAAAAGTTTAAAAATTTTAAGCCACGAATTGACTCGAAAACGTACATTAACTAAGCATATTACAATTACTGGCACATTTATCAATCGAAACAATATAAAGCTAAGTCTTATCCACCCCCCACTTCGAATGAAGCATTGTCCTCAGAAAGAAAGACTTAGCTTGTGAACCCGGCAGAAAGGCGCTATCGAATCCCGTAACAGCCTCGTGTAAGCACGACCTGAACCCCTATATCAAAGTAGACAGAAACAACGCAAAGCATGCACGGGACTTGGTCCTCATACCAAAATATATAATAGGGATATGGGGGTGTAACAATAATAAAGCCCTGTCACGTCAGAAAACTCGATACACAATATGGAACGCACAAAAACTGGATCGCTATAGGTGGATAATTAACCTTACGGGAAAAGCACAGAACATCTTAAGCATAATATAAAGGCCAAAAAGGCAGAAAATCATATAAAACATCAACGTGCGTAGGCATACATCATCAAAAGCGAGTACAAGTAGCGCATACTCAAAAACCCCTAGATCACCCTTTTATTCCAAACAGTCTTATTATGGCGGGATTGCCTCCCCCAAGCGCCTTTGTTTTACGTCGTTGGCTCGACCGGGTGACACTAAACAGACTCAAACCACAAACGACTCAAAGCAACAATTCAAGCATTTCAATTCAGACGAGTAGTATCAAGAATCATCATCCAAAATCCAAGCTCAAGAAGACCAATAGCTTACGAAAAGAGAACAATGTGAGAACCATAGAAATTGAATTTACTAGAAACTTACCTCTTTTGACTCTCGATGCTACCTCCCCCCAACCGGAGAATCTTCTTTTGTTTTCCTTTCGATCCATCTTCTTTTTAAAATCCGTATCAGGCAGATGTGGTCTCTTTCTCACACCTCTTTGAGCCACATGCACCAGTGGTGGTAAAAACTCGATCTCATATAACTTATCATCACAAGGTGGATGAGTGAAGTAATCCGGGACGGACGTATCAGGGATCACTAGGCCATCCGGTGGCTTAAATATAGGTGGCTGATCAACTTGCTCTTGATCCATAGGTGAGCTTGACGGTAGAGTGAGCGATCCCAACTTCTCCTTAGTCTCGATCTCCACATGATCGACAACCACAATCGAATCCACCGCACACTCTTTCAAGTCATCATTTTGTACATCCTCGGACGGCGGTGTACTTGATAAAAGTTGCACCTCTTCCATCTCCAAACCTTGTAGTTCCTCTTCATCCCAAAGCGTTTCAATACCAAAGAATTCGTGCTCACTCATAACGATGGTCGGTACCACCGCACATCTCACCACGGTATCGTCATTTTCATCTCAGGGGGTGGATGTGTAGTAGGTAGAAAGTGAAACATGCCATCCTCAAATTTCGCAATAGGAGGAGACGGTAATATGGGCGATCCCAACTCAATCTCTTGCTTTGGCACCTCATCATAGTAAACTAGATCCTCAATCTCACCCCCCCACCTTAACTTCTTCAGTGCCAACCTCATCAGCCCTAACCACCTCTATTGCACATGCCTGCTCTTTCTGTTCGGGCCTCATCATGTCAATCAACTACCCCGCCCGGTCTTGAAGGTTGCTTAAGGTGGAGTCAGTACTTATTTTGAACTCCTGCATGTCCCACAGTTTCTCTTGCATGCTCTTGTTTATTCGCTCTAGTAGCTTCGTTTGACTGTCGGTGAAGCTCTCTTGTACGGAGAACAAACCGATCATTCGATTTTGATTCATCGGAGGTGGGTAGCAGGCTTCTTGCCAAGATGGATACTGATCAAACGGCTGAATCTGTGCAAAGTTGTCAACATGCCAAGCGTGAGAACCAAAATCATAATAAGTGTTGGTCCCAGAGAAGGGTGAAACTATAGTCAGAGGGGGGGTGAATGACTATAGTGGAGTTTCAAAAACTTTTCTTTTATTTAAAAGCTTTTGGGCAGCGGATAAGTCCCTTCTTACTATGTTGTTTTCAAATCAGTTTGGACAATCACAGATATAAGTTATGATATAGGCAAATTAAATAAATCTTTGTAAAGTAAATTGCGTAAAATTAAATTGACACAAGGCTTATAGTGGTTCGGGTGGTGTAATCCCTTAATCCACTCTTCTCCTGTGATGATTGGAGGAATTCACTATTGTTTTCACAGATATAATAGTATGATTGTCCTTGGCTTCCCAAGCTTCACAATCTACAAGACTATCACTCTTTGATCATAATGACTTGATGATTCGATCTTCCTTTTGTTGCTCCTTGAGATCAAAATCCTTCAACGACTATCACAGATTCAACTCCTTCTCAGATTGCCTCTGATTCAGTTGCTTCAGTTTGATGTGAATGTAATTCACACACTTGCTTGATCAATCTCAGTGTTGAATATGACTTTGTAGCTCTGATATCTGAGTTGATCACTAGATGTATCCTTGTAAGTTCAGAGAGAAGGCTTTTCAAATTGACAGAGTTTCTGCTTTCTTTCTTTTTGAATCGTTATTTTCTCTTTCTGTCAATGCCTTCTATTTATAGCCTTGAATAACCTAGCTTTTGAAATTCCGTCCGTTGGCTATATTAATGAGGGAATAGTCCTTGATTTTATTCTTGATTCCCCCTTAATTGCATTCTCCTTGATTTAAGTGATCAGATTCTTTCTTCAAACGTATAGCAGAAAATCCGTCCTTGATTGATCCTCTATTGATTGTGCATTTATTGCATGATCTTATGTATCTTCAACATATATCAAGTCTGATCTGGTAAGTGTTACTTCGCCGTTTTCAGATCGGTCGAGTGAGCCTTCTGACTTAGCCGTTAGTTCTTTCTTCGCTGTTTTGTTTTCACTTTGCCGAAAGTCGGTTTACTCGGCCGATTCAACGTTTTCTTCTTTGTTTTAGTTTCGGAGAATCTTTATACGTCATCGATCCTTGATTTGGGTGAGACCAAAGGTACACCATATTTGAATATTGAGTTTCATCACTTGAAGCATAACTTAGACTTATCCAAGGTCATCACAGACTTCCTTGGTTATAAGTCAGACCATAATGTCTTCATTACTTCTCTGCTGGTGCTTGGCTGGCTTCACTTTGCCGAATATCTGTTTTTGCTTTGCCGTCCTACCAACTAGTACAATACTTGTCTGACTTAACTTATACAACATGTCAGACTCTAAGTAAAGACTTATACAGAGAATTCTAACTTATTTCAGGCTTGCTATAACCGCTAGTATGGCCATCATCAAAACATAATAAAATGTTCCTAACAATTTCCCCCTTTTTGATGATGCCAAAACCCTCATAAGCCTGAACATAAGTAACCAAAATTGTCATAATAAACAACAGATTAAAAACTCAACAATTTTATTCATCCATCTCAGGGCAATAAGATATTGCATCTTTTTATTTAAACAACAAAGGCAAATGATAAAATCAATTGAATTAAGCAACAGGTAACTGGTTTACTTCTTCATTTCTTCAAACCTGATGCCTTGCCTTTGCTGTCCTCGCCTTTGCTGCCCTTTCCCTTTCCACTGGAGCTTTCCACCTTTCCCTTCCCACTGGAGCTCTCAGGCTTTGAGTTTCCTTCCCCCTTTGTGGCAGCATCAAAACGTGCTTCAAGATCTGCAATTGCTGCGTCAGACTCAGGGAGAGGGCCATACTTTTTCTCCAGTATTTTGTTGTTGGCCTCACCAACTTTGATTAGAAAGCCCAGTTGCTTGCCAGAATGCTCCATGATCTCATCCAGATGTTGAATTTTGGATGTGTGAGCATTGAGAGTGTCCACCAATGGCTTGAGATTGTTGTCAATCGTCTCAGCATGGAATTCAAGATTGGTTGGACATGGTGAGGGATGAGTTGTTGTAAGTTGCAAAGTAAATTTCCTTGTCTCTCCATGACCTCATCTTGAATTTTGATATGGCTGATGAGGGCCTCAATCTTGTGGTTGAAGGAGGTTGCTTCACTCCTTAAGGCATTCTTCAGATTTTTCCGGCTATAGTATTGCCTTTCCATGTCCACAATGAGGGGTTGAATGTCCAGATTGAAAACTCTTTCTGGATCAATTTCTTCTGGTGCCACATGTGCATCCTCTTCATCCTCATCATTTTCACCCTCAGCATCTTCACCTTGCTTCTCCTCATTTTCTACTTCAACTTCTTGCTCTTCCTTTTCCTCTTCTTCCTTTTCATTTTGTGCTTCTTCTTTTTCTTCCATCTGCTCTTGTTCTGCCTCATTAGACACAGGGTCAATTAGAGGTTGTTGTTGAGTGTTGACTGCTTCATCTACCACTGTTCCCCCTTGTGCAATTGTGGGGGAGTTGACAAGTTCGGCTGAGTGAGCTTTATCAGCTGGCTCACTGAGCTGGTTGTCAACTTTGCCTATGCTTTTGAAAAGCACTTCTTGGAGAGTCAGTTCATCATCAGAAATCCCCAAATCTTCTTGATTTGTTTCAAGATTTCCTCCTTCTGAGCGTTCATCCTCTGACTCATCCTCTTCCTCATGTATCTCCTCCTCTTCAGATGAAGTGATTCTATATCCTTCTTCACCTTCCTCCAGGTAGGTGATTTCCTCTTGCTGTTTTTCTTCTTCTGTTGCTGTGTCATCACTGATTGTCACAGGCTCATCCAAATTGCTGGTGCCAGGCACATTGGTATCCTCTTATGCCTTTTGAGACCTGGTTCTTCGCCCCACTCCCGATCTGCTTGCCTTGAGTGCTTTTGCTTTAACTCCCACTATGGGTTTGGGCTTCAAGGAAGCCTTGATGTAAGTAAACATCGTCTTTGATTTGTGTGGAGACTGCAAATTTGTGGGTCGTACTTTCAACTCATTGAACAAATGTTGAAGAGGGAACCCATATGATTTCCTCTCCCAGAAATCGCCCTTTTTCTGCAAACCCTTGCTTGGTGCGGTGATTGATAGATCGATTTCCTTTTGAATCTGATCCTTCAGTCGATTGAATACAAATGTTGCCCAGTCAAATTTGATGCGATTGTAGATTATGGCCATCAGTTTAATTCGCACCTCAGTCAGGTTTTCCATTGACCCTTTTCTGCCTTCAATATTTTTGGTGATAACCGGTGCAAATTCAGCAAACGGAAGTTTGAGCGTTGATCTGGGTAGATTGTATGTTTTGCTGTTTTTCTTTGGACTTTTGGCTATCTCAGTCCAGAACTTTGCGATGTCAGTTGTCACTAGCTTGACATTAGCCGGTCCTATTAATGGAAGGTGCAGGTAACGGTTGAGTGCACCTGGCGTGATGACTATTTCTCTTCCAAAGATTGAGCTTTGTATGCGATCAACTTCAGTCTTCTTTGTGCTGGGCACAAACTTGGCGTTTTTCCAAAATGCTATCAGATTTTCATAGCAGATTCCAGTTATTGGAGGATTTAGAAAGGTCATCAGCCCCAAATTCGAACAGCAATCAACCAAACGTTGAGCTTTTGCATCATTATCACAGAATGAGAGATAGTGCTCGGGTTTGAAAAACGAGCCTGTGATAATTGATTTTTCGTAGTATTTTTCAGTGGCAGAGATTTGGGAGGATGAAGCCATTGATAAGTAAAGAATGATTAGAAGGAAATATCTTGAGATTTCAGAGAGAAACAAAAGTAGGGTTTGTAATTTGCAAGAGAGCGTAAAGATTTCTGAAAATCTCTAAGTATTGTTTATATAGTGTGATTTGGGTAGTGTGAACGTGGTTTGAATATGGAAGGATTGTGTGACATAATGGCGTGATTTTGTGTATGAAAATCACGATATTCGAGCGTAATGGGGGAGTGGTTTGAGGTAAGTAATGATAGAGCCCGGGAATCGAGGAGTTTATAATTCGAAAAATAATATAATTACCTCCATGATCATAAGTTGATCGCCACGTGTGTAATCTTTCACAGAATAATTCTCCATAACTTCCTTATTCTCCACGTGTAATCAGAATTGATTTTGTACACACTTTTAATTTATCCAAGTCTTTATTTCGGTGAAGTGCGTTGGGTGGTCACTTAGCTGATCCAATAAGTTCTTCACTGAGCTGCTCCATTTAACTGTTCCTAACAATCAGTTAAGTTACCTTCGCTGGATACCAGTGCCTTACTTGCTGCATCTCCTGTAACGGCAAAGGTCGTACCAGTTAATGAAGTCACTTAGCCGATTACTCCAGTTAGCCGCTATTTGATACTTATTCAATTTCAATCATTCCTAACTCATTTCTTAGCTTACTGAATCTTTCATAACTGAGTGGTTTAGTGAAGATGTCAGCCAATTGATCTTCAGTGGGTATGTGTTTTAAGATGACATCCCCCTTTTCAACATGGTCTCTGATAAAATGATGCCTCACATCAATGTGCTTTGTTCTTGAATGCAATACTGGATTTTCTTTTATAGATATTGCACTTGTGTTATCACACATGATTGGAATTGTTTTCTCTTCCACTCCATAATCCCTTAGCTGTTGTCTGATCCAAAGTACTTGTGCACAAAGACTACTGCCTGCTATGTATTCTCGCTTGGTTGTTGATGTAGATATGGAGTTTTGCTTTTTACTGAACCAAGAGACTAGTCTGGTTCCTAGCATTTGACATGTTCCAGAGGTGCTTTTTCTATCTATTTTGCATCTAGCATAGTCAGAGTCTGAATATGACATCAATTTAAATCCTCCATCTTTTGGATACCAAATACCAACATTTATAGTGTTTTTCAAGTATTTGATTATTCTTTTAGCTGCTAGAAGATGTGATTCTTTTGGTTGAGTTTGAAATCTTGCACACACTCTTACTGCAAATGCTATGTCAGGTCTGCTAGCAGTTAGGTATAATAAGGATCCAATAATTCCTCTATTCATTTTCTGATCAACATCCTTTCCTCCTTCATCTTTTCCAAGTATGACTCTGGCACACATTGGTGTGTCTGCTGTGCCACTTGTATCCATCCCATACTTGTGTATCAAATCTCTTGTGTACTTGGCTTGACTAATGAAAATGCCATCCTTCATTTGTTTTACTTGAAGGCCAAGGAAATAGTTTAATTCTCCCATCATGCTCATCTCAAATTTGCTCTTCATCGAGTTTGCAAATTTCTCACACACAACTTTTCATCTTCGATCCAAAGATTATATCATCAACATAGATTTGTACTAGCAATGTGCTTGCTCTCCTTCCTCTAGTTTGAATAGAGTCTTGTCAATAGTTCCTTTGTTGAATCCATTCTTGATCGAAATTGTGATAGTGTTTCATACCAGGCTCTAGGTGCCTGTTTGAGGCCATAGAGGGCCTTCTTGAGTTTGTATATTTTGTCTTCTTTTCCTTTGATTTGAAATCCAGGAGGTTGTTCTACATAAACTTCTTCTTCCAAAAGTCCATTTAGGAATGCACTCTTGACATCCATTTGATAGACTTTGAAGTCTTTGTATGCGACAAATGCTAGAAAGAGTCTGATTGCTTCCAATCTTGCTCTTTGGTGCAAATGTTTCATCATAATCTATTCCTACGCTTGAGAATAGCCTTTTTGCAACTAGCCTTGCTTTGTTTCTCGACAACAGCCTCCTTGCTCATCCATCTTGTTTCGAATACCCATTTTGCACCAATGATGTTGGCCATATCTGGTCTATCAACAAGTTCACAGACTTCATTTCTTTCAAATTCATTTAGTTCTTCTTGCATGGCTGTGATCCAATCTGCATCTTGGATTGCATCATCTATGGTCTTGGGTTCCACTTGTGATAGAAAGCAGGTTAGCATGTGCTCCAGTTGTCTTCTGGTTCTAACTCCTGTGTGAATATCTCCAATAACTTGTTCTTTAGGATGGTCTCTTAGCCAATTTAGATCTGGTTGAAGTTGATCTTCACTTGGTGCTTCCATACCTTCATGCTGAGCATGAACTTCAACTTCAGGTGCTGTTGTATTGATATGTGGCTCCTCTTGATCTTCAAAATGATGATTCAGGATAGTAGCTGGTATGGTTGCATTTGTATAGATTTCCCTTTGTGCTTCTTTCTCTTCTTGATCTTGAAGATCTTCACCATTTGTATTTGGTTCATCAAAAACCACATGTATTGATTCTTCAATCACCAAAGTTCTTTTATTGAGTACTCTGAATGCTTTCTTTGGTGTCTGAGTATCCCATGAAGATTGCTTCATCGACCTTCTCATCAAAGGTATGCAATGGTTCCTGTTTAAGACAAAACATTTTGATCCAAACATATGAAAATATGAGATATTGGGTTTTCTACCATTCCATATTTCATATGGAGTCTTTCCATGATGTTTGTTGATGATTGATCTGTTTTGTGTATGGCATCTTTGTGTTTCTTTGCTTGACCCAAAATCTCTTTGGTAAGCATGCTTCGCTATCATTGTCCTGATTTGCTTCTTTGATGGTTCTGCTTCTTCTTTCTGCTACACCATTTTGCTTTGTGGAGTTCTGCTGCAGATAGTTGATGTAACACTCCATTTTCTTCACAATAGGTTCTCGATAATTTCATTTAGAAATTCGGTGCCTCTATCGATCGATCTTGATAATCTTTAGCTCTTTCTCATTCTCATTCTCGAGTCTTCTCGAAAATCTGGCGACTTCTTGAGTGTTTCTTTCTTTTGTTCATGAAAATGGTCCAGTGTACTTTGAGAAGTCATCCACCACTACAAGAGTATATTTCTTACCACTCACACTTACTGGTGTGGCTGGTCCAAACATGTCCATGTGTAACAGATGTAGAACTCTTGTTGTAGATTGATGAGGCTTTGACTTGAATGAACTTTTTATCTGTTTTCCTTTCTGACAAGCATCACATAAACTTTCTTTCTTGAATTGTGATCTCTGGCAGGCCTTCAACTAACTTGCTCCTTGATAGTTTGTTGATGGTCTTGAAATTCAGGTGATTTAATCTTCTGTGCCAAATCCAGCTTGTTGATTGTTTATTTTTGACAAGTAGACATGTTTCTTCCTTGGCTGTTCTCCAGTCCACCACATACATGTTGTCTTGTCTTCTACACAAGAAACTCTGTGTTGGTTTGGTGTGAATCACTTTGCATCCTTCTTTGTTGAAGTGCACATTGTAGCCTTTGTCACGAGAATTGGTGATGCTCATCATTGAAGTTAAGTCCCTTGACATATGCCACATTTTGAATCTTTAGATTGTTCTTGAGTATTATGCCTTCCCCTTAATCTTGCCAGGGTTTTCTTTGCCTCCAAATGTGACTTTGGGTCCATCAAAAGCTTTGAAGTCATGAGCCATTTCTTGTTTCTGTCATGTGTCTGGAACATCCACCGCCTATGTACCGACATCCTACAAAACAGTTAATTAAGTTTAGGTACCCAACACTTGCTTGGGTCCATACCATTAGCAATCATGTCTCCCATACCAAGGGTATCCAAAAGGTCTTCTTTTGGATAATTGAAGTCATCAACTTCATATGTATAGGGCATGGCGAGAATAGCTTCTAATATTTTTATGAAGGTATTCGATACTTTTCTCCACCTTTTGGTGCATTTACATCCTTCTTCACTTTCCAATATGCAGTAGGAAACCTTTCTTGCTTCATGTGCCTAGAATGCATTGGTTTTTCTTAAACACATGATGCATTTTGTGGAATGGTTTCTCTTGTATTTTGGAGGTGCAACATTCCAATCATCTGCTTTGAAGGGTAAAGTGCGCCTTTACCTTTCGGATGGTCGTTGTTCTTGATTGACTGGAATGAGGTTTAGTTTGTTTGTTTCACTACACTGGGTTTGACTTCACGGAACAGGGATGATCTGTTGGAACTATAGTCTGTCCCTTTCTAAATTTTGCTCCATTAGTGGTCCTGAATTTAGAGTGGTGTTGACCATTATTCCTACTTTCATCCTGACTGTTGTAGCCAAGACCAGATCTGGATCCAAACCTTTTTGAGGGTTTGTAAGCTGGTGCTTTTAGTGGTGCAGTGGATACCTTTACTAGTGAGGAGATTTTCTTAACTGATCTGTTAGTAACAGATGTATGATCATCTGCTTTTTGTTGATCATTTAAGTTGGTCTCCTTACTAGTTAATTCAGCTTTGCTTTATCCAGTTCTTTCTTTAACCTCTTATTCTCTTTTCTTAGATCCTTGCATTCCTTTTCCAGAATTTCATGATTCTTTTCAATTTCATCAAATTTAGTCATGAGATTTTGGACTAGGTCTGCTGTATCTAATGGGAGACTAGAGGATTGTGCAGTGTTAGATGTGGATGCATTAGATGAAGAACAGGGAACTAGATGTTACCTCGTTTCATCTGATTCTTTTGCCATTAAGCATAGGCTTGTTTCCTCAGTGTCTGAGCTATCACTTTTATCTTCATCCAATTCTTTGGTCATGAGGCATAGGCATGCTTTTTCATTTTCCTCGAAATGTCTTCTTCATCACTATCATCCGAGTCATTTTGGATGATTCTTCATCTTTTCACCTGCTTTGGATTACGCCTTAAGTGCCTTCTTGATCTTTCTCTTTTCGGATGCTCTGTATTTCTTCTTTTCATCATCTTTGTCATTCTCTTGGGACAATCGACCTTGAAGTGACCTTTCTTGTTGCGGTTGAAGCATCTGTATTCATCATCTTTCTTCTTCATGTCTCTCTGTTTGAGCTTGACTTTTTGTTTGATGATGAATTTCCTTTGAATGGCTTCTTTTTAAACCTGTCAAAACGTTTAACTAATAAAGCTACCAGTTCTTTTAGTTCATGTGTCTCTTTGTTGATGCATTCGGCAAAGTTACTTTGCTAGGGTGCAGCTAATGCAGTGATTTTGTGTGTCACTCTGCCGGAGCACCATCTTCACCGTTCAATTCGAATTCATGAGCTTTTAATTGGGACATCAATCGTCAGTGTCGGTGCTTGCAAGATTTGTTGTTCCTCCGATTCATCGATGTTATGATCTTCCATCTTTCGTAGTAGTCCTCTCAGATCTTCAAGCATACTTCTTTACGGGGATATATGTGTCCAAGGTGTTGTAATTCATCGATGATGCTTGAGAATCTGTTGTCCATTTGATCAATGGATTCACCACCTTCATTTTAAAGTTCTCAAATTTACATTTTACAACAGAGATAATTTGTTTTCTTTAATCGCTTGAGATCCTTCATTTATCAATGATAGCTTGTCCCACATTTCCTTTCTTTGTTTCTGATCTTTGATTCTCATGAACATGTCTATCTAGGTTCTTCAAGATCATGTCTTTTGCAACAAAGTCCAGATTTGCTCTTCTCCTGTCATCCTTGGTCCAATCCTTTTTAGGTTTGTCAATTTTCTTTCCTTGATCTGCTCCTGTGCCTACCACCGTAGTGATTGTGATTGGTCCATCATTGATTACATCCAGCATCTCTTCATGAGTTGCTGCAAGATGAGATATCATTCTTATTTTATATTCATCAAAATTGTTAACATTAAAAGCAGTACTTTTGACAAAAGTTTGAGGAATCCATCAAAGCAATTGAAGATATAAATGTAAGTGTATGGAAAACTCAGATTTGAAAACAACTTTGAAAATATATGATCTCCTTGTTACCAGAAATTAGATCTGAACAGGTTCTGATACTAGGAACACTGCTCCGATACCAATTGTTGGTCCCAGAGAAGGGTGAAACTATAGTCAGAGGGGGGTGAATGACTATAGTGGAGTTTCAAAAACTTTTCTTTTATTTAAAAGCTTTTGGGCAGCGGATAAGTCCCTTCTTACTATGTTGTTTTCAAATCAGTTTGGACAATCACAGATATAAGTTATGATATAGGCAAATTAAATAAATGATGTAAAGTAAATTGCAGAAATTAAATTGACACAAGGCTTATAGTGGTTCAGGGTGGTGTAATCCCTTAATCCACTCTTCTCCTGTGATGATTGGAGGAATTCACTATTATTTTCACAGATACAATAGTATGATTGTCCTTGGCTTCCCAAGCTTCACAATCTACAAGACTATCACTCCTTGATCACCAATGCGGCTTGATGATTGATTCTTCATTTCTTGCTCCTTGAGATCAAAATCCTTCAACAGCTATCACAGATTCAACTCCTTCTCAGATTGCCTCTGATTCAGTTGCTTCAGTTGATGTGAATATAATTCACACACTTGCTTGATCAATCTCAGTGTTGAATATGACTTTGTAGCTCTGATATCTGAGTTGATCACTAGATGTATCCTTGTATGTTCAGAGAGAAGGCTTTTCAAATTGTGAGTTTACGCTTTCTTTCTTTTGAATCGTTATTTTCTCTTTATGTCAATGCCTTCTATTTATAGCCTTGAATAACCTAGCGTTTGAAATTCCGTCCGTTGGCTATATTAATGAGGGAATAGTTCTTGATTTTATTCTCGATTCCCCCTTAATTGCATTCTCCTTGATTTCGGTGATCGGATTCTTTCTTCAAGCGTATAGCGAGAAAATCCGTCCTGATTGATCCTCATTGATTGTGCATTTAATGCATGATCTTCTGTATCTTCAACATATATCAAGTCTGATCTGGTAAGTGTTACTTCGCCGTTTTCAGATCGGTCGAGTGAGCCTTCTGACTTAGCCGTTAGTTCTTTCTTCGCTGTTTTGTTTTCACTTTGCCGAAAGTCAGTTTACTCAGCCGATTCACTGTTTTCTTCTTTGTTTTAGTTTCAGGAGAATCTTTATACTTCACTGATCCTTGATTTGGGTGAGACCAGTGTACACCATATTTGAATATTGAGTTTCATCACTTGAAGCATAACTTAGACTTATCCAAGGTCATCACAGACTTCCTTGGTTATAAGTCAGACCATAATGTCTTCATTACTTCTCTGCTGGTGCTTGGCTGGCTTCACTTTGCCGAATATCTGTTTTTGCTTTGCCGTCCTACCAACTAGTACAATACTTGTCTGACGTAACTTATACAACATGTCAGACTCTAAGTAAAGACTTATACAGAGAATTCTAACTTATTTCAGGCTTGCTATAACAGCTAGTATGACCATCATCAAAACATAATAAAATGTTCCTAACAATAAGCACAGGGGTTCCGATAACCCTCATAATGTTGTGGCTCATTACTCGAATAACCATAATTCTGATCCTGGTATGCACTAGGGCATTGATAAGCCCAAGAACCCTGGGTACTCTGTTGTTGATATTGAGGCTGAGGCACATACTGTGTTGATAATATTGTTCAGCTGCCTGTGGTTGGCAGGGGAATTGTTCTTCAGGTGAGTAGTATTGATTGGAAAATCCATCTATTTAGACTCAAACTGCAAGATCTTAGAAAACACCAACAACACATTCATGGTGTCTCGTCACCACCACCACAACAATAGGTAGTGTGACTCTTCAGCTGTAAGAGAGGAAACAACAAGAAAACGAAGTAAAAACGACCTAAGCCCGAGCTTTCGGTCAACTTACAAGATATCAGACGTTACTCCCGGCAACGGCGCCAAATTTCTTGGTAGCAAAATACTTAACCGCTAACTTTCATCGACAGAGTATCGGGTCAACGGGAGTATAGTGGTCACAAGGTCGAATCCACATGGAGTAATGTCTAAGTACCAAAGCTGACGTAGAACTTAGTTTAGGTCAAAATAATGGTGGATGATATTATACTAATGCAAAGAATAAAGATGAAACTACCGGTTCTACTTCTAAGTAATAAAAGGTATAGCCGAACTATGATCCCACGAGCTACTTTTACCCCTAAGGAATGACTTAACAGGGAGCGTTTCTTAACCGATCTACCTATCCAATGTAGTTTAACGACATCCTAATTCTAGCGATTAGACTGAACAACTCGATCTAACCACCCTATGTGAAGCTAACCGACTCTCCCTTTAGAAAACCGAATATCCTAACATGATTAAGCTTTAAAGTTGCTCGAACAACGATGACAAACCTCTGTATTGAAAACGGACCTAACAACTAGGCCGAATCTATGCAACGATCCTAAAACCCCTTATCCCACATCTCACCGCAAAATGCATCTATAAGTTTGATGTGTGTGACAGTGAACTAGGTGATCAATCTAATTCAAAGATGTTAAAATAAGTTTTAGGACGTGGATTATTCGTTTAGACATTCAATTACGCACTACACAACTCCCAATCTCATCCCCCTTAGGGTTTTCGCTCGCTTTCACATAATTCGACTACACATGCAATTAGCTACTCATGATTATGCTAATAACGGAATAAAGAATGGAAATCATGCTAGAAATAATAAAAAGGAAAGTATTCATTCCCATATAAATTGGTAAAAATCTGATCCAGAAAGTATTGAAGAAATAATTGCACCAAAAGTCGAATCTATGGAACTTGAAACGGGAACCTAAGCTATAAAAAGTGTTTAGAATCGACGGATACGAACTATGGAATCAAGGGATCAAAGTATGTTTAACCTACACTAAAACCACACCAAAATCGTCCCAAAAGTGTCTAAAGTCGAAAGGATATCCGAAAGGGCTGAATGAGCTGCGTATTTATAGTGCTAGGTAAAAATCTGCTGCTGTCGGTGCCAGACGAGCGTTTGAGTCTTAGTGAACGCTCGTCTAGCCTGGAGATCTTGATGATATTAGGGTTTCATCTTCAGTGAACCAGCGTTTACTTGCCTTGAACGCTCGGTTGATGGACCATGCCTTGAGGGCAAACGAAAGTCTAGATTGCCTGAACGCCAGTTTGTCTTGTATGAGCTGTCTTGATTCGGGCTGAACCCATCCAAACGTGCGTTTGGGGGGTACGCTCGGCCGTCTAAAACTCTAACTTTCAGTATCAATTGCTACTTCTGTAAACGCCCGTTTGAACTGTCCAAACGCCAGTTTAGCTTGAGCTTGCCACAAACGCCAGTTTGGGTAGACAAAACGCCAGTTTGCCTTGATTTCGCTCCAAACTTGGTTTTTCTCCACTTTCATGCTACATTCGTGCCACAAACATGTTTCTCATTCCAAAACATCGCCTTCTGGGTCCTCGAGTCACCTAAGTCATGCAATAACATATACGAACAAACACCACGCGTAATTCCGCAAGACAAAAGTGCTCGGAAAAGAGATAAAGATTGCTAAAAAGGCGGAGTCTACTATCGATATGACAGTTTAACTCCACGTGCGTATAACTCTCGATATTACTCTTAAACATGTCTAGAACTACCCAAAACATGTCAATAAAGTGATAAACGGGGGTTAAACTGCACACCAAAGTACAGTAAAGTTGACTCCCATCAACTTCCCCACACTTAGCCTTTGCTCGTCCTCGAGTAAATTAGGAGCTTTAAAACAAACCAATGGATCAACTTTACGAAACATGCATAGTACTCACGACATCAAGGTGAACGTAAAGTAAACACTGAATGTAAACCACTTGACTCTATCTTACCACGAAAACGAAGTGTGTGATAAAAACGAGGGCTATACTCAAAATGATTACCGGCTTGGAATACCGGCCAAATGACTACACACAACTCATACCGGGCTAGAATCTCCACTAATCGAGGCAACCGAGGCTAAATACAGTCAAGTAGTACTTGAAGGGTTATAATGTTAAGTTCGGGACGAGGTTAACTGAAAGGAAAATTTGGGACTGGAGAAAAGAAAAATACGAGTGAACCTAATCATCTTACGTACCTCCTCTTCGGAAACAAACCAAACCACCCCAAACTCCTTCGATCTTTCTATACTCATTAATAAACATTCCAACCTCAACATCATATTTTATTCATTCAAAAAACTCCTTCTTCGACTGTTTTTTCTTGAACTTTATTCAAACTTTCTTTTCTTTTCTTTTTTTTCAATCTTTTTTTTCTTTCTTTTTTTTTTCAAATTTCTTTGCAAAATTTTTCAAATTTTCTCGAACAAACAAGCCTCACTATATATTTCTCAAACTCCTCCCTTCCATTATATTAGCTCGTACTAACCAACTCCTCTCGAAATACGTGCCATCTCCCACCCCACACTTGATTCAGCAAGTGTGTCTAAAGTAACAATTAAGTCCACTCGTAGGGTGATCAAAAGAAACGTGACCAATAATATAGGCCAGGGTTAGGGTAATACAGGCTAAGTAACCAAAATGGCTCATTTTTGGACGGTGGTCAGACCGTCCTATCAAGGCTTAGAGGGGGTACGAGGGTAAAATGTCGGGATTTTGGCTTATTTGGCTCTGGTCGGGTCAAAGAAGCGCCGTAACTCTCATCCCTTATCCGGCCTTGGTAAACCTCTCTATTTCGCCTCGAAACTAGTGATATAAGGGTGTATAGCAACCAAACTAAGTATAACCAAGGTCTACGTGCACTAAAAGGGTTCGTATCGTAACAAAATAGAATCGCCCTGCACACATTACTCGACTACTAAGACATTTACCAACTCTATCGTGAGAAATATGCATATAACGCGGTGTTAAACCGTGAAAAGTTTTAAAATTTTAAGCCATGAATTGACTCGAAACCGAACATTAACTAAGCCTATCACAATTACCGGCACATTTATCAATCGAAACAGTAGAAAGCTAAGTCGTATCCACCCCCCACTTCGAATGAAGCAATGTCCTCAGTGCGTGAATGAGATAGAAAAGAAAGACTTAGCTTATAAACCCGGCAGAAAGGCGCTATCGAATCCCGTAACAGCCTCGTGTAAGTATGACCCAAATCCCTATATCAAAGTAGACATAAACAACGCAAAGCATGCATGGGACATGGTCCTCGTGCCAATATACATAATAGGGATATGGGGGTATAACAGTAATAAGGCCTTGTTACGTCAGAATACTCGACATGCATTATGGAACGCACAGAATGAATTGCTATAGATGGATACAGAACCCCTACGGGTAAAGCACAGAACATCTAAGCATAATAGAAAAACCACAGAGGCACATAATAGAGAAATCATCCATAGTGCGTACAAATAAAAACCAAGACACAAATGAAAGTAGTAGCATGCCTTAAGGCTTACAAAACCAATCAAAGGGAAAAAGTAGTATCTCAAAACTGAAAGTGTCATCAAAAGTAGGACAAACGTAGCAAACAGGCTAGACAGCTCCTAACCAACCCTAACACCAGGCACATATGACAAAAAGAACAGCATAAAAGAAATATAAAATCACGTATGTCTGGGTGTAGCATTATCATCAGCTGTTCTAACACTTTGAAGATAAAAAACACTCAGAAAACTCAGAGAATGGTGGGTTGCCTCCCACCGAGCGCCTTTGTTTATTGTCGTTAGCTCGACTTATTGAATCTCAAAAATTAAGATAGGGTGCCGAGTTTATAGTCTTCGGCAAGACTCGTATCCCCCAAATTTTACATCGACTCAACTGGCATCCTAGGGATACTCTCACTACTCACTCCCTCATTGGGCATCTCACAACTCAGAGGGCTCTCCTCAAATACTTCCAACCTTTGGGCTTCCTCCTGCGTGCCCCAATCATTTCCCGGGTGCTTAATGGGGTTGTAGACATTAAAGGTGACAGTCTCATCACCTGCTCTCATTGTAATCTCACCCTTTTGGATGTCTAGCAAAGTCCTACCCGTAGCCAGAAAAGATCTACCTAATAGAATTGGGGTTTGAAGCCTCCTCCATGTCTAATACTACGAAATCAACCGGAAAGATAAGCTTCCCTACCTGAACCAGAACATCCTCAACAACTCCCATGGGGCGCATAATCGACCTATCCGCCATCTGCATGGTCATAGTTGTTCGTTTTAGCTCACCTACCCCCAAACTCTCATATATACTCCTAGGCATCAAACTTACACTTGCACCTAAGTCACATAACACCTTAGGGAATGACGTCCGACCTTTGGTGCAAGGAAGGGAAAAACTACCCGGATCTTTCAACTTAGGGGGCAACTTATTCTGAAAAACAGCAGAGCACTCCTCATTTAAGCAAACAAATTTCTCCATTTTAGCTTTATTAGACAGAATCCCTTTTAAAAATTTGACATAAGATGGCATATGAACAAGCGCATCTACAAGTGGGATATTTATCTCTACTTTTCTCAGGATATCGAGAAACTTGTTTTGCTTTTGAGAAATTATTGGCTTTGTAGGGCTACAAGGGGGGGTAAGGTAATTTAGATAAATCAAAGGGTTTTTTCACAGAATTCATCCTGAGTTGTTCGTACCTTCCCCTGCTGTGTCTGACCGTTTTTTTGGTTCCGCAGTCGGCTTCTTCACCGCTTTCTCTATCTCAGCAGCTCCTGTCTCCTTATCAACCACCACCCACTCTTCATCTCCTACTCTAGTCTTCTCCATCTTTTTACTCTTCTGAACCTCGGGTGCCTCGACGTCACTACCCACAACTTTACCACTTCTTGTATAGATGGAATTCACTTGCCTGGGATTCACTTGCCCTATTTGCGTCTCTAAATTCCTGACCACAGCTTGCAAGTTTACATGGGCGTTTCTCATCTCCTTCAATTCCTTGTTCACATCCCTATTATTCTTCGTTGCATCTAACAATGCTTTCTTTGTTGCTTCCAACTCTTTCTTCATTGCAGCCATTTCTCTTTCTTTTTTTGCAATTGCTAAATCTCTCTTGACTACCGCCAACTCTCTTCTCATTGTTTCTAACTCAGTTTTGACCCTGCCTCTTTCCAAATCCTCAGCCTCATCTTCTTCATTCAGATAATTCTCTGCTTCGGTCACTTTATCTTGCTTTGACCAATCAACCCCCAGATCTCTACTACTTCTAGTAAATACTGCATTCACTTCCCTCATATTCTGTTCAGTATTGCTTGGGAGGCCACCACTCAAATTTTTCTTCAATGTATTCATGATTTGACCCACTTGGGTTTCTAAGTTTCGGATAGCGGAGTGGGTGGCTACTTTCTGTTTCACAGCGTTCTTGTTCAACTCAGAAACACTCTTATCCAATCTTTCCAATAGCATCTCAGTGGGCGTTTTCTGAGCACCCGAATTATTCGATTGCTGATTATTCTGGTGGAGATGAGAATTCGGATGCTGATAGGTGCCAGAATTATTGTTTCTAGGCGGCTGGTTTGCTTGCTGATTACCTGCCGCCCGATTCTCGTTCCATCCCCGATTACGCCCCACACCCCGATTCTGCAGCTTTGTTGGCCTTGTGATTAAGATTGCTGATTCTGGTTGTTCGGATAATTGCCTTGGTTATTCTGGTAGTTCTGATTCTGGTCCTAAGGCCTATTGGATGAACCTTGACTTGGCCTAAAGCTTTGAACCTGATTGTAATTATGGTTCCAATTCTGATGGTGGTTTTGATTCTGCCCCTGATTCCAACCTTGACCTTGTTGATTCTGATTCCAATTAACCCTATTGCCTTGTCCAACATAGCTTATATTATACTGTTGTGACTCATCTCCCATAGCATACTCCATTGGTGGTCCTTGCTGATTATCAAAGTTCTGATACTGCTGCTGCTGATCAAACTCTTGCTGATTCATATTCATCTGCCCCATGGCATACACATTCATTTTCTGCTGATTATTCTGGTTTCCAAACTGTTGATGTACTGGGGTAGATGTCAACTGTTGTGGGTAAGTGAACTTTTTCGATGATGTACACTCCACTGCTGAGTGTGCATCCCCACAAAGTTGGCATTGCTCTGCCTTTTTTCTTGCCAACTCTATTTGGTCCATCTTCAGTACCATTTCTTGCATCTTGTCATGCATGGCTGTCTCTCTATCCAACTCTTCTTTCAGAGATTTCAAACTTTCCATTGGAGCCTTCTTCTTTTCCTAAATGACCCCCATTGCTCTTCTCCATCAGCCATATTCTCAATCTGTCTCATAGCTTGATCCGGTGGAAGATTCATAATATCTCCGCCACTTACGGCATTCAGCTTGTTCTGATCCACTGGCTCTAAGGCTCTGAATAAGATAATCACTTGCACAACAGTTGAAAAATCGTGTGGAGGGCATCTCTTCAGTAGACCCCTAAATCTTTCATACGTCTCCTTCAGTGTCTCTCCCTCGAGACCATCAAACGAAGAGATTTCTTCTTTCAGATCCAAAATCTTAGCCGGAGGAAAGTACTTCCTCAGAAACACTCTAACCACATCCGCCCACGTATGTAACGAATCATTAGGCAATGAATCGTACCAATCCTTAGCAGCTCCTCTGAGTGCAAACGGGAACACTATCAGCTTTATCGCATCGTCACTTACCCCATTGTATTTCATTGTCCCATAGATTTAGAGAAAATGATCCAAGAAACTATTCGGGTTCTCAGTTGACTTCCTGTGGAACAAGGCGTGCTCCCCTAACATATTCAAGATGTTTTGCTTTATGTCCATGTTGTTGGCATTGATAGGAGGCACTCGAATTGGATTGTGCCATGTAACCTCCTGTGGGGTAGTCGCATAATCTCGACAGACTCTTGGTCCCTGGACCTGCTGAGCCCTCTGTGGCTGATAATTCTGCTGTGGCTGCTGTTGATTAAACTGCTGCATAGGTGGTTGCTGATTATTCTGGTTTTGGAACATCTTTTGGTTCCCCTGATTCCTAAGCATTTGCAGTACTCGGTTTACAGTAGCTTGGTCGAATTCTAGTTTGAAATTCTTGGATTCTGTCTTCCTCTGTTCTGTCCAATCCCCGTTCTCTGATTAAATTTCAGGGTGATCAATTGCTGTAACACTGTATCGTCTCCCCCTATCTGTTCTACACGAGGATCTCTCAGTGGAGTTTGCAACGGCAGTGTTGCATCACCACCAGTAGTGTTTGAGGTCTGCTCTTGTGCATTATGTTCATTGAAGGGATCTTTTCCATCTCTACTAGTCGTTATATCATCCATTTCTTTAGAGGAATCTGAGACAGAGCTTTCTACTGCTCATTCTTCTTCAAACTGAAGGTTCAGACTAGCAATCAGGATCTCTCCTCGGCGTTGACTATTTCTGTGGCATGCAAAAGCTTCAATCTCTTCAATCGAATCGATAAGAGGTTCTTTTGAACTTCGGGTCATTCACTGTAAAGCAAGAAACAACAAGAAAACGAAATAAAAATGACCAAAGCCCAAGCTTTCGGTCAACTTAAAAGATATTAGGCGTTACTCCCCGGCAACGGCGCCAAAATTCTTGATAGCAAAATACTTAACCGCTAATTTTCACCGACAGAGTATCGGGTCAACGGGAGTATAGTGGTCACAAGGTCAAATCCATAGGGAGTAATGTCTAAGTATCAAAGCTGACGTAGAACTTAGTTCAGGTCAAAATAATAGTGGAAGATATTATACTAATGCAGAAATAAAGATTATACTACCGGTTTTACTTCTAGATATTAAAAGGTATAGCCGAACTATGATCCCACGAGCTACTTTGACCCCTTAGGAAGGACTTGACATGGAGCGCGTCTTAACCGACCTACCTATCCTAAGTAGTTTAACGACATCCACGGGTGCCAACTCCTAATTCTAGTGATTAGACTGAACAACTCGATCTAACCACCCTATGTGAAGCTAACCGACTCTCCCTTTAGAAAACCGATTATCCTAACATGATTAAGTTCTAGAGTTTCTCGAACAATGATGACAAACCTCTGTATTAGAAACGGTCCTAACAACTAGGCCTAATCTATGCAATGATCCTAAAACCTCTTTCCCACATCTCACCGCAAAATGCATCTATAAGTTTGATGTGTGTGACAGTGAACTAGGTGATCAATCTAATTCAATGATGTTATAATAAGTTTTAGGACGTGGATTAATCGTTTAAACATGATATTACGCACTACACAATTCCCAATCTCATCCCCCCTTAGGGTTTTCGGTCGCTTTCACATAATTCGACTACACATGCAATTAGCTACTCATGATTATACTGGTAAACGAAATAAGAATGGAAATCATGCTAGAAATAATAAAAGAGAATAAATTCATTACCGTATAATTGAAGAACATCTGGTCCAAAACAAAGACGAAGAAATAATCCACCAAAAAGTCGAATCTTTGAACTTGAAACGTAAATCTAAGCTATGGAAGGTATGTAGAATCAAAGGATGTTATATATGGAATCAAAGGATCAAAGAATGATTAACCTACACTAAAACCGCACCAAAATCGCCCTAGAAGTGTCTAAAGTTGGCCAGATATGCAAAAGTGCTGAATGAGCTGCGTATTTATAGTGTAGGGTTGAAATCTGCTGCTGTCGGTGCCGGCCGAGCGTTTGCTCCAAGATGGACGCTCGTTTACCTGGAAATCTGATGATGATTAGGGTTTATTCTTCAATGAACCAGCGTTTGGCTCCTCCTAAACGCTAGTTCATGGATCATGCATTGAGGGCAAACTCCCGTCTGGATTGGCTGAACGCCCGTTTGAATTATATGAGCTTTCTTGATTCAGGCTGAGCCCATCCAAACGTGCGTTTAGGGTTGTTTTGGACGCTCGGCCGTCTGAAAATCTAAATTTCAGTATCAACTGCTACTTCTGTAAACGCCCATTAGAACTGGCCAAATGCCAGTTTAGCTTGAGCTTGCCACAAACGCTAGTTTGGGTAGAGCAAACGCCAGTTTGCCTTGATTTTGCTCCAAACTTGATTTTTCTCCACTTTCATGCTACGTTCGTGCCACGAACATGTTTCTCATTCCAAAACATTGCCTTCCGGGTCCTCTAGTCACCTAAGTCCTGCAATAACATATACGAACAAACACCACGCGTAATTCCGCAAGACAAAAGTGCTCCGAAAAGAGATAAAGATCGCTAAAAAGGCGGAGTCTACAATCGACATGACAGTTTAACTCCCCATGCGTATAACTCTCGATATTAATTTTAAACAGGTCTAGAACTACCCAAAACATGTCAATAAAGTGATAAACGGGGGTTAAACTGCACTCCAAAGTACAGTAAAGTTGACTCCCTTCACAATGTTGAATGGAGGATCAAAATCTATCACTTTCCACAGCATTTTCTGGCGATTTTCTCTTCCAAAAACACCATAGATTAGATTTTGAAGCTTTCTTAGCATAATCTTTTGTAACAAACACTTGGATCACTTGGATTTTATAGTATAAATTCAGTTTTCTCGTTTTCGGATTTCTATCGGTTTTCAGCTCTTGTAGGTTTTTCTAATCTTTATCTTTTGTTTGATTGTTCTTGTCTTATGATGGAATCTTGTATTTTGATAGTTAATATGAGTAGATAATCGTCTTATAGCCGAGCCATGCGATAATCATCGAAACTGGATCCTAGCTTGTTCATGTGTTATTCTTGATGTTTGATTTGATCATTCTTGATGTGTTTGTAGTCTTATAACTTATGCTTAACCACATTTGTTAAATTGGCCATTTGATAATCGTATCACACGTGTCTTCTTTACATATGTATTTTGCGAGAGGAAACGGGAAAAGGGGTTCTAGGATCACCCTGTAAAACCGTCTGAGTTGTTCATATTCGGTTTCGTGAGTGAGGTTTATATCGACTTGTCGAGCATTTCATTGACCATAGACCGTGTTAGGTCAGTTAAATCAGGTCAGCGGACTGTTGAACCGTAGATTATTGAAATAATGTCTATTCTCAGAAATAGGAAACGACACCCTACAAATGGCATCAAGATGTTTAGGTGAATCAAGAATACCGCCGGACATAGCTAGGGTTTGGTAAGTAGTTAATTGGGTCATAGCTCGGCTATCGCTTTTAATCATTTAAAACTCCTGTTTTAAATTAGTCATTGTAAACATAGCCCGTTAAAATTTTTACTAACTTTCTTAAAAATCTTGTTGATCTAAACTAGAGATGACACTAGCTTTGGTACTTAACTAGATTCCCTGTGGGATTACGACCTTGCTCGTCAGTTTTATACTACAACAGATTCGGTACTCTGCCGGTCAAAGTTGGTATATTATAAAACGGCCATCAAGCTTTCTGGCGCCGTTGACGGGGAATCCAGTTAATATCTTGTAAGTTGGTTAAATCTTCAGGATTAACTGTTGTTTCTTTTAATTGTTTGTTGTTGTTTCTTTCTGTGCAGTGTATGATCCGTAGTAGCAATGAGGATTTGGTTGAATACAATCCGAAAATTGAACTTTACTTTTGTCGACAATTGGCTTTGAGAAATAGGACGATTGATCGTCGAGCAGCTCAACAAGACGAATCATCCAACCATGAAATCGAATCTTCGATGGCTATGAATACGACTACAACTGGTAGTCAAGGCTCTCCAACCGGGAGAGGACAACAGGAGCATCATATTGAGAAAGTTGAATCAACCGAACGGCATGGTGACTCAAGTCTTTCTTTTGAGGGGGAAGTTGGATTGCATCTTTGGGAACCTATTCAACCCCCGAGGCAAGACCAGAATTAGAGGGAACTTCCGCCTCAAAATGTTCAACCTCAACCCCAGTTTCAAGGTGCAAATGAGAATCCGAATGCTTTTCTTCAACAACCCGCACCTTAGGTTGATCCGAACCAAGTCATGCTACAGTATCAACAAATGATGTTGCAAATGGCTCAGATGAACCCAATGATGAATCAGTACAATCCAATGGCTGCTCAGTACAATCCTATTCTCATGAATCCGATGATGGGGCAGTATCAGAATGCTTATCAACAGCCTAACGTAAAAATTCCACAACCGATACAAGTTCCGGTGCAACAAGATGCTCAGAATGCACAACCTTATCAAGCACCGGTATTCATACCCCCGATTATTCAAGGGTTAGTGAGAGCCCCTAGCAGAACACTAAGGGATTATGCTACGCCTGTAGTTGGTGAAGGGCATGCTCCTATTCGTATTCCACCGATCCAGGCTAACAACATGGAAATCAAAGGTCATGTTTGGAATTTGCTACAGGAGATCGCTCAGTTTAGAGGGAAACCCAAGGAGGATCCGAATAAATTCTTAAATCACTTTATGCAAGTGTGTAAGATGGTGAAGATAAACGGTGTTTCAGAGGAGGCGATTCGGTTGATATTATTTCCACATGTTTTAAAGGAACATGCTATTGAGTGGTACGAATATTTACCTCACGATTCATTGCATACTTGGGAGGAGGTGACAAAAAATTTTCTTTCAAAGTACTTCCCTCCGGGACGAACCTTAGACACGAGGGCAGACATCTCGACTTTTGAACAGTGGGCTTCTGAAGAATTACACGAGGCTTGAGAGTGGTACAAGGCTATGTTGAGGAAATGCCCGCAACACGGTTTTGAAATTTGGAATCAAATGCATATATTTTACCGAGGGGCGGATAAAGAGTCCAGAAGAACGTTGAATTTTGCTAGTGGAGGACATCTTATGAGTTTAGAGCTGGATGTTGCGTTGGCTACGATTGAAAGGATAGCCGAGAATAACCGACAATGGAACTCCATTAAACTTAAAGAGCGTAAAAAGGGGAGCAATTCTGAGAAAGAAGTGAAAGTCGGTGGCTATGATCAGTCAATGCAAGATGAGAACAACACGTTATCCAACAAAGTGACGATGTTGGGGAAACAGTTACGTGAGGTGATTCTCGGCCAACGAGCGGCAAACAAGTGTTCATCATGTGGTGGTATGCATAAAACTTCGGAATGTACCAACACCGATGCAACACCGAAGCAGCTATTGCCGAAGGCTCAAATTAATCAAGTGAGTGTCGGGGAAGCACCTATTCAGCCGATGTTGAATCCGGAACAGTTAAG
The DNA here is from genome assembly GCA_026214975.1 of Gentiana macrophylla. Classification (NCBI taxonomy): domain Eukaryota; kingdom Viridiplantae; phylum Streptophyta; class Magnoliopsida; order Gentianales; family Gentianaceae; genus Gentiana; species Gentiana macrophylla. The sequence goes on along the minus strand of JAOBSW010001199.1, from coordinate 68,244 downwards.
TCAAATGTTTGCGGATCAAATGAATCAAGCTTTTGTGAACCAAATGGCTATGAATCCATGGGCGACACCACCGGTGGATCCGAATACAATGCCGGTTACCCCTACGTATGATGTGAACTATGTTCAAAATCAGAATTGGAGAGGGCAACCGAATCAATGGCAACCGAATCAGAATTGGAACAGGAATTCGAATTAAGTCGGGCCTCCTAATCAAAACTATCAACATCAACAACAAGGTGGTTCCTCAAATCAAAGGACGAACGATTATCAACACCCGAATTCTCCGGGGAGAACAGATAATCAGAATCAAAAACCACCGAAGACTCTTGAACAGATCGTTGAACAATTGAGCAAGATAGTTTCTGACAACTATAAAGAGTTTCGAGAGGTTAAAAATGGTCAGACTACGATTCAAGCGTCTATACAAAACATAGAGCATAAAACCGATTTTATGGATACGAAATGGCACAAGTTCCTGGAACTTGAGTTAAGTGATGAAAAAGCAAAACCTTCTATCGAAGATCCGCCCTGAAACCTTGAGTTGAAAGAACTCCCGGCTCACCTTAAGTACGCTTTTCTCGAAATTGATTTGCTTCCGTTACTTATTTCTTCTCTCTTAACAAATCTGCAGGAAGAAAAGCTATTACGTGTTTTGAGAAGTCACAAGCATGCTTTCGGGTGGAAAATGGCGGATATACAGGGAATAAGCCCGGAGCTGTGCAAGCATAAAATCATTCTCGATGAGGACATGAAACCGGTGAGGCAGCCCCAAAGGAGGTTGAATCCTCATATGCAAGAGGTCGTAAAAAAGGATGTGATCAAGATGCTTGAGATGGATATCATTTATGCTATAAGTGACAGTGAGTGGGTCAGTGTTAAGGGTGAATTTATACGTTTTATAACGCTATATTTTATGTTAATTCCCCTCATATTTGTATGAATTTGTATAAGAAACAAGTGTTTAATGGAAATATTGAGCAAATGATATTTTAGAAGAGTTGATCGCAAAATAGGTTGATTTATGTGTTTTAATTATGTTTTTATGAGTATTCGAGCGATATTACATTTTGCGATGTTTCTATGTGTTGTAGGTACATATTTGAAGCTCAAAAGATGATCAAAAGTTGATTAAGTTCGAGCTAATTGATGATAAAAGAGATAATGAAGGAATGAGATAGAGAAAAAGAGATAAAGATCAAGAAATCAAGATTAATACGATCCTGGACTGGCGTCCAGGAGGTTGAACTGGCGTCCGGATGGACGGGCGTCTGCTGAAGTGAACGAGCGTCCGTTTGTGGAGAGTTGATTCAGAAAGTTTGGACGCTGGGCTGGACGCTAGCTGGACGGGCGTCTGATCATGACTCGGCCCGATTCGAAATTTGCATGAAGAGTGGACGGGCGTTCAATGTTCCAGACGGGCGTCCGGTAGCCGACTTTGCTGAACCGACTTAGAAATCTATATATAAAGCGTTTGTTTCTCCACACAAAGCACACAATATCGACATTATTCAAAACCCTAAACCTAAAGGCGGCTTTAGGCTGCGTTTTCTTCCTTTTATTCCGCTTTTATGCACTTTAGATTTAGATCAAACTAGTTACTTTTTATGCAATCAAGCTCGCGAATTTGAGTTCCTGAGGATGTTCAGGAGCTAAAAGCTTCATCAAACGAGTATTGTGAAGCCGTCCAACAATTGTTGATTTCGTTTTCATCGATTATACTGTGAATTTTTATTAAAGGTTGTTTCTTATTCATGTTTATTATGTTCAATTGCTTTTATATCGGAAGATATGCATGTGTTGATTGTTTATTGTTGATGGAAATCTTAATAAACCTTAGATCACCATGAATAGGAATAGTATTTTGAATCTATCATAACGGAAGTTAATAGGTTTAATTGCTAGATTATAAACATAAAGTTTACACCTTTGGTTAGAAAACGCGTTAATCTTGCATTGGAAGATAATGGATTAATAGATGAACTTTCTAAGGAATTAGGGTTCATGTTTAGATAAGGTGAATCACAACCTAGATAAAACCACACTATAATTGAGATAGGAAATCAATGCTTGTTGGATAGGTGGATCAATCCTCGTTTGTTCGTTATAAACTTGATTTAAATCCTTAAAAAACTTGAATTTGTTTAGTTAGTTTACTTTTATTTGCATCTTAGATTAGTTTAGTTAAAGGTTCGCAACCCGTATTCTCCCTAGCTTTGGACTATATCCTCTGTCTAGTTTTACTTTCAGTTCTGTTTTGTTTAATTCATTGTTTAGATTAGTTTCGTGACATAGCTTAGATTAGACAAAAACTAGAAATCACAATTGTTTAGTTCCCCGTAAGATCGACCCGGCATTAACCACTATTACTACGATCCTTATACTTGAGGTTAACCGGATTATTACTTGTTGTTTTGTGTTAGATAAATCCGTGACAAGTTTTTGGCGCCGTTGCCGGGGAACCGGACGGTTGTCTAGTTTTTGTTTTTCCTGTTTTTATTTCGTTTTAAATTCCTGTTTTTAGTTGATAAACGTTTAGGTAATTAGTTAATTAGGGTTTTAGCTTAGGGTTTAAGGTTCTCTTGTGATTAGTTCTCTGCACTTCTTTTCTATCTATCTGTTATTTTCTGCAAATTTTCTGCTTCTGTTCTAATTTTCCCGCTACCAAACGGGCGTCTGGAATATTGGACGCCCGTCCGCTGGAAAATTTTCAATTCTGTTCTGTTTTCTTTCACTTAGACGAGCGTCCATAAAACTTGGACGCCCGTTCAAGTTTTTCTGAAGGCCAGACGAGCGTTTAGGCATCCGAACGCCCGTCCAGTCCAAAAGTTGGGCAGACGCCCGTCCAAACCTTTGGACGCCCGTCTGTTTCATCTTTTCCTCAATAATCTTGTTTTCTTTTTTCTTCCTTTCTTTTCTTTTCTTTTCTTTTCTTTAGGCTTTTAATTTTTAGTTTAGGCTTCTCATTTCTTAGTTTTTAGGTTTCAACCACTTGTTTTTGGTCCGGTTTATGCAAACTCGGAGTCAAAAGGGTCCGTTATTATACACCCCTGACCCCGAGCGAACCGTAATCTGGCCAAACAGGCGGATTTTCCGTTCTGCGGTTCTGGCAGACAGAGCCGAGCAAGATCTTGAAGATCAGCTAGCAAAGGAAATCACTGATTTTGTGATAATGGCCGCTAATAATAGACGTACGTTGGCAGACTACGCCATGCCAGGTGAAGTCAAAGTCAACCCGGCTATTGTTATTCCAGCCATTACTGCACAAACCTTTGAGCTAAAACCGGGACTTATTCAGATGATGCAACATGCATCTATTTTTCATGGTTACCAGTCAGAGAATCCCCATACTCACTTACATACGTTCTTAAAGATATGCGGCACTACACGCATTCAAGGAGTAAGTGAGGATGCTATCAAATTGAAACTTTTTCCATTTTCTTTGAAGGGAGAGGCTAAAGAGTGGTACACCTCTCTCGCCTCTGAATCTATCACCACCTGGGCCGAACTCGAAAAAGAGTTCTTGAGTCAATATTTTCCACCTTCAAAGACAGCCCAGTGCTTAAATGAAATATTCACTTTCTATCAGAAAGAGAATGAATCCTTCTTCGAATGTTGGAAGAGATTCAAGTCTCTTCTTAGAAAGTGTCCCCACCATGGCTTGCCACTGGAAAGGCAAGTCAACACATTCTTTAGCGGATTGACCGAGCTTACAAAAGGCATGGTCAATAGTTCATCTGGTGGGGCATTTCTGAAGAAAACGCCTGATGAGGGATGGGCACTGTTTGAGGACATTGCAAAGTACAACTACGCCCCCTCTTATCAAGCAATTCAAGCACCTCCTCCTCCTAAGGTTGAGGAAGTCAATATGCAGAGTTTGATCGCCATGCTGCAGAAGCAGATGGCAACATCTCAAGTTTCAAACCCGATAAATCAAACTTCTTCTTTTCCACAGAACCCTCGGTTCGTATTGTGAAATTTATCGGTGGCCATATGAATGGCCAGTGTCAATTTAATTCCCCTGCACCTTATCAAGTGAATGCATGTTCATGATTATGGATAAGTACAATCAAGTCACATGTCAGAATTGTGACGAGGTGGGGCACACATCTAGATTCTGTCCTATGAACGGACAGAATGCTGAAGTGAATGCATTCTATGGCCAGAACAATCAAAGGTTCAATCAGTTTTCTGGCCAGAATAATTTTCAAAACCAAGGGTTTAATCCGTCTTCAAGTTTAACACCTAATTCGAATTTTAATTCGAATCAAAATTTCAATAGAAACCCTGGTTTTAATCAGAACCAAAATTCAAAATTTTCAAATCCTACTCAATGGTTCAATCAGAATTGGCCCGCCAATTCTAATTCTGCAGTCCAAGGTCGGCCCAGCCAGCCCTACTCTCCAAATTTCCAAAACTCTCAAGGCCCCTCCCAATCTACCAATCTTGAAGCTAAATTGGAGGAGCAAAGTAGATCAATGAAAAATCTCGAGAGACAAATTGGGCAACTGGCTGAACAGTTAGCTTCTAGACCCCCAGGGCAGCTACCCAGTTTCACTGAGAAGAATCCAAAGGGTGGTCAAGTTGCTCAGGCTGACTTGAACAAAGGGCCATGTACTGACCTCGTGCCATCAATTCAATACGGTAAAGAAGAGGCCAGTGCGATGAACCTCAGAAGTGGTACTCAAGTTAGTGGTCCTTCCCATCAGGGAAACCACTAGCCCCTCCTGCCATTGATAAGGCAGGAGGGGAAGCTGAGCACCTACACTCCTCAATCATTGCAGAGAAAACTCAGTGGCTGATCCCCGAGAGGTGAAGAGTTGGAGATCCTCAAGGTGATCCTTGAGGATTTGAAGAAACAAGCGAAAGTCGGAGGTGATCCCACGACTACAAAAATCTGAAAAAGCTGTTCAATGGAAAGATCTGGAAGACAAAGCTGTAAGTGCATCCTCAAAGAAAGTCTTTTCTGAGAGTGACCTTAAGAAGCTTCCATTTCCACCGAGAAAGAGCAACATTCCCTTGATTGAGGACAAAAAGTACGAGAAGGTGTTGAACCTTTTGAAAAATACTCAGGTAAATCTTCCATTATCAGAGGTCTTGGTCGAGATGCCTAAGTATACAAAATTCATCAAGGATGTTGTGTCTTCGAAAAAGAAGTTAGCAGGCATGGAAAGGCAAATTGGTGAGGATTGCTCCATGATTAATTATGAAGACTTACCAATTAAAAGAGGTGACCCTGGCAAGTTCGTACTTACAGTAGTAATGGGAGGTCTAGTCTTCCCTAACTCTTTGTGTGATCTAGGTGCCTCTATAAGTCTTATGCCAATGTCTCAGATGCAAACAAATTTCGGTTTACAAAGCCTTCTAGAACCCACTACTATGAGTTTACAATTGGCCGATAGATCTTCTAAGAAAGCTTGGGGATCCGAAAGACGTTTTGGTTCAGATTGATAGATTTACCTTTCCAATCGATTGGTATGTTTAGATATGGAGAAAGATGAAAACGTCCCCTGATTCTTGGAAGACCTTTCTTATCTACAGCTAGAGCCCTCATCGATTGCGATGGTGGGCAAGTGACTATCCGAGTTGGTGATCAAGAGGTGAGTTACAATGTCTTAAAGTCCATTCAAGTACCCTCTGGCCCTCCAACCGGCTTTTCCATTGATTATATGACGGATGATTTCACCGATTATATGGATAAGCAAGTCATGGTCAGAGAAGTTTGAATATGAGCGATTGGTTGATAATCTAAATACTCATGGTGTGGTCAATCTAGATCAATTAGCAGCTGATTTTGAGGAAGAATTCTTGAGAGGAGAAGCTTTGGCAGTGGGACCATTGAGTAAACTCAGCGATATTGAGTTGAAAAGTGGAGATCTCAAATCTAGTTTAGAAGACCCCCCTGCAGATTTGGTGTTGAAGCCGTTGCCTAAACATCTTAAATATGTGTTTTTAAGAGAAGGTGACAAGCTTTCATTGATTATATCTGCCAAGCTGTCTCGATTAGAGGAGATGAAATTGATCAACGTCTTGAAACGTAATGAAAAAGCCTTTGGATGGCAAGTAGGAGATATCCGAGGGATATCTCCTGACATCAGCATGCATAAGATCAAGACTAATGAGGGTGCAAAATGTGTTAGACAGCCCCAGAGGAGGCTCAACCCTCATATGCAAGAAGTCGTAAAAAAGGAAATCATCAAACTTCTGGACATGGGAATCATTTATACCATCGCTGATAGTGAATGGGTTTCCCCGACTCAAGTAGTTCCCAAGAAAGGTGGAATTACGATTGAGAAGAATGATAAGGGAGAGGAAATAGCATTGAGACTTGTCACTGGTGACAGAGTCTGCATCGATTATAGAAAGCTCAATGAGGTAACCATGAAAGACCACTTTCCCCTTCCATTCATTGACCAGATGCTTGAGCGTCTGGCGGGACACGCATTCTACTGTTTTCTAGATGGATATTTAGGATACTTCCAGATTCCCATTGATCCAGCTGACCAAGAAAAGACCACTTTCACCTGCCCCTATGGTACATTCGCCTACAGGCGAATGCCATTTGGTCTTTGCAATGCCCCAGCTACATTTCAACGATGTATGCTGGCTATCTTTGACGGGCTCGTAGAAAAGTGTATGGAGATCTTTATGGACGATTTTTCGGTATTTGGTCAGTCTTTTGATGATTGCCTTGATAATCTTGATCAAGTGTTATCCAGATGTGTGGAAAAGAACTTAGTACTCAATTGGGAAAAATGCCATTTTATGGTAGATGAGGGAATAGTTCTTGGCCACAAAATATCCGCCAAAGGTATAGAAGTTGACAGGGCAAAAGTAGAAGCTATCGAGAAGATGAGCTATCCTAAGAATGTGCGTGAAGTGAGAGGCTTTCTTGGACATGTCGGTTTCTACAGGAGATTCATTCAAGACTTCTCCAAGATAGCCAAGCCCTTGTCTACTTTATTAAAGGAAGACGTTGAGTTTAATTTTGATGAGAACTGCAAGCAAGCGTTTGAGGAGCTTAAGGATCGTTTAATCTCTGCTCCAATTCTTATATAGCCCGACTGGAACCTACCTTTTGAGCTTATGTGCGACGCATCAAACTATGCTGTTGGTACTGTTCTAGGACAAAAGATCAAAGGGAAGTTCCAGCCAATTTATTACGCCAGTCACACATTGAACCCCTCTCAAGTCAACTACACCACTACTGAAAAGGAACTATTGGCCGTAGTTTTTGCTATGGACAAATTTCGTAGTTACTTGTTAGGTGCTCAAGTGATTGTGTGGACTGATCACGCTGCTTTGCGGTATCTGATGACTAAGAAAGAGGCCAAACCGCGCCTACTACGTTGGATATTGACCCTACAAGAGTTTGACGTTCAAATTAAGGACAAAAAGGGCAATGAAAACGTAGTGGCTGATCATGTTTCAAGAATGTTAAGTGAGGAAAAGGATGATCCTGATGATATAGATCTTTACTTTCCTCTAGAGAACATCATGCTTATCGACGGTTGTCCTCCCGATGTTCCTTGGTATTATTCCATTGTAAATTACCTTCATGACCGTTATCTTGATCCAGAATTGTCTTATCAGGAGAAGAAAAAGTTCTTCTCTGATTTGAAATCTTTCGTTTGGGATGAACCGTATCTTTTTAAGATCTGTAAAGATGGTCTGCTTAGAAGATGTGTTCCAGAATCTGAGCAACGGGATATTATTGAGCAATGCCACAGTGGACCTACTGGAGGTCACTTTGGCCCGTGGAAAACCGTTGCTAAGATCTTTCAATCCGGTTTCTATTGGCATACGATCTTTAAAGATACAGAAGCTTTCTGTAAAGCATGTGATAGATGCCAAAGAACCGGTACTCTGACAAGGCGTTTTGACATGCCTTTGACACCCATCTTAGAATGCGAAGTCTTTGATGTATGGGGCATCGATTTTATGGGACCATTCCCATCATCTTGTGGTAACAAATACATCTTAGTCTGCGTAGATTACGTGTCCAAATGGGTGGAGGCTCAAGCCACTCCTCACAACGATCATAAGACGGTCATGAAATTTCTAAAGAAAAATATCTTCGTGAGGTTTGGATGTCCACGTGCCTTGATCAGTGATGAAGGAACACATTTCTGCAACCGACCTCTGGAGAAAGTGCTTGAGAAATATGGTGTCCGGCATAAGACAGGCACACCATATCATCCGATGACTAGTGGTCAGGTTGAAAGGAGCAACCAAAGCATCAAGAAAATCCTGGAGAAAACAGTCAACAGTCATAGAAAAGACTGGAGTTTGAAATTGGATGATGTACTTTGGGCATACAGAACTGCCTATAAGACTCCTATGGGTACATCTCCATATCAAATGGTCTATGGAAAGCCATGTCACCTGCCTGTCGAGTTAGAGCATATAGCTTATTGGGCTACAAAGTTTCTGAACTTTGATTCCCAATCATGCGGAAAACATCGACTGCAGCAGTTACATGAGTTAGACGAATTCAGACTCCAGGCTTACGAAAGCGCCAGGATTAGCAAAGATAAGATGAAGATACTCCACGATGCTAAGATTAAGAAGAGAGAATTCCACGTCGGCGAACAAGTTCTTCTATACAATTCTAGGTTACATTTGTTTCCTGGAAAGTTGGGACACGTTGGTCCGGTCCCTTCGTGATTCTCCAAATCATTCCTGGAGGCGTTCTAGAACTTCACGGTTATAGCGGTAAACCGTTTCGAGTGAACGGTCAGAGGTGCAAGCACTACATTGGTGAGCCTAAAGAAAAGCCTTTGACTGTTCGTTGCCTCGATATCCTCGGGTGTGGTGATACAAAAGTCGAAGAATTCGACGAGTTTTCACCCGACCTATTTTCAGAGGATGACGGTAGTGATCGATCTGAAGAAGTTCTAGCAGGTAGTTGGGATATGGAAGAGTATTGGAGGGAGCGTCAACTGAAACGTCATCAGAAGAATCAGAAGAGGAAGAAGTCAACCATGGGGAAGTTTAAACGTATTTGGAAAGCTATCACGGATTTAACCCCATGTGTTAAGTGTTGTTTCTGCAGCCACACTACTGATCAGAGCTTACACGAGGTAGTGGCTGGCAGAAAGGTTAAATGGCCTGATCCGGGCTGAGCTTTAAACGGTGTCGAGCTAACGACATTAACCAAAAGCGCCACTAGGGGGCAACCTAGATATCGTTCTTTTAGTTGTTCTTGTTTTATGCTTTTGTAGTTGTAGTATTTAAGTTTAGTTTACTAAGTTTTTAGTCTTATTAAGTTTTTGTTTTATCTGTCAGTTAGTTGTGCTTTCTAGATATGGATTTCGGAGTTCTACCAGAAGAGTTACCTTTCCTTAGGAAGATCCCACTTATCACTGTAGATGACGGACCGGGAGGGACTATCGTTTTGCACGTAGACTTTGACATTAGTACCCGCATCAAGACTGTCACCTTTGTCCTTATTGTTCCCCGCTGTTCGGGAGGTGGATACTTTACTACTGAGGAGTTACAGGCAGCTCTAGGACGTCCATACACAATCCTGAATGATCCGATCTTTGATGATTTAGCGCTAGTCTTTGCGCAAGTGAACATTTTCGAGGTGTTGATGTAAATTTGGTGAGGATTGGGGTTTGCAAGATGAGTATGACTTCCTCCGGCGATTGACATGCTCCGCCGTCTTATCCGAGTTGTGGATTGGTCGGACATTTACGATGACTAGCGTTGTTAGGTTGTTTCGTCGAGCAAACGACGTAAAATAAAAGCGCTTGGTGGGAGGCAACCCACTGTTTTCTATTTGTTTTTACTTATTTTCTAGTAATTTTATGTACTTTGTTTGATTTTCATATGTATTTTTGAAGTTTTAATTAAGGTTAATAAGAAAGTGCAATTTTGAATTTGATTTGTATGGAAATTTTATAATTTTTGCACTTTTCCTGCTTGGACGCCCGTCCAGAAGTCTGGACGCCCGTCCGCCTTGACCAATTTTTGGACGAGCGTCCACTAAGCCTGGACGCCCGTCTGCTTTATTCCCTCCAATCCTGTATGTGATTTAAATGTTTGGACGAGCGTATGGAAATCAGGACGCCCGTCCAGTTCATCTGTTCTTCGCTGAACGCCCGTCCGCTGAGTTGGACGAGCGTCCAATATCTGTCTATATATACCCCCTCCGTCGATGAACCTTCACTTTTCATATTTTCAAACGCGAAAACCGAACCTTTCCCCTCCTTTTGCCCTAAATCCTTCAATTCTAAACCATTTTGAGCGATTCAAAGTGCTATAGGCCGCATTTGATCCCCTCTCTTCGATTTTCATAACCAAATTCCCCAACACACTATATTTTAGGAGAATCAGCACCCTCCTCAGTCCGACTTTTTGAGATAAAAATTCGATTTTGGGAGCCATATTGGTGTTGTTTGGACTCCTCTTCATCTCAATCAGCATCTACTCACCTTACTTGGTAAGTTAGTAACAACTTTTCTAGATTTTTTTCACGTTTTTGTGAGTTCGATCTTTGGGTCGGCTCGTTCCCTTGAATATTACCTTAATTCGTTTTTTTTTTTTTTTTTTTGTGTTCTTTCTTCTCTCTGTTATGGTGATATGGTGTTGTGATGGGTGATGAATGGGTTGTTTGATGATGATTATGGTTGTGGTTGTGGTTTGGTTGCTTTGAAATCCCGCTTTGGATGTTAAACGGGTGTCTTGTTGCAAATTGGGATTGTTTGGTTTAGTCTAAGCTTGAATAATGGTTCATAAGAAGGCAGTGGTAAAGCGACATGGTAAGGAAGTAGCCCGGGAGGCCGGGAAGAAGCGCAAAGAGATTGATCCTAGCTTAGTTGATCCTAACCGGGGTGTGAGTATTCGAGAGCAACCTCATAGAGCCACCCAAACGAGGGCTACTTTGAGAGATGAACCAACCTCGGACTCTGAGACGGATGAGGATGTGCCATTGGCAAGGAGATATAGGGTTCCCCAAGGTGGAGGATCGTCTAGGGCTGGGGAATCTGTGGATGCTACCCGAGCGGAGGAACCGGTTGACCCTAGGGCTACACAACCTAGGAAGAAAGCGAAATTCGTAGCCCCTATGCCATTGCCTCGTAGATTCGTGAACCCTAGAGCCCATGATGCCTACACCAAACATTATTTCTCTAGGACCATGTTGATTGAAAGGGCTACGTTGGAGGAGAAGGTAGATCCGGCTTTCGTCAAGTTGCTTAAGGACCGGAAATGGGATGCCTTGATGACGATCCCGACTACCCCGGTAAATGGCTCCCTAGTTCAGGAATTTTATGCTAATTGTTCGGAAACCGACTTGGGGACGGGGGTAGTTGTGGTTCGAGGGGTGGAAGTTCCGTTTTCGCCGGAGGTGATTAATCAGAAATATAACTTAGCGGCTTTTGAGGGTCGGGATTACAAGGAGGAGATTGTTCATAGACAGAGTGAGGGGCAGGATCCTTTGGAGGAGTTACGGTTGAAAGTTTGCCCGGATGTGGCTTGGACATTGAGACCGGGAGGAGACCGGAAGGAGTTGGTTACCACGACCTGGACGGAGGACTGGAAGGTCCAGTGTCGATTCATTCAGAGTCGGTTGTTGCCTAAGAACAACTTGACGCATTTTCATATTGGTGACCTAGGCATGCTCTATGCGTTGACGTTTGGCCTAAATGTGGATGTGGGACAAGCATTGTACGATGAGGTAGCTATCAATCAGAAGGTTTATACGCGGAGCTTGATCATCCCTCACTTGATCCACAGTTTGTGCCTTGATGCCGGTGTGCCTGAGTATGGAGCGGATCATAAACCGAAGAACCTGAGGCCTATACAGAGAGAAAAAGGTAAGTCTTCGGGTCAGGTTGGGACAGAGGCTGAGTTACCACGTGAGCCTGGTTCTACTTCTGCACCACCTCCGGCATCTTCCCGTCCTACTTTATCTCCCGCGGTCCGGATGAGGTTAAATATGGGCCACAGTGTACGAAACTGGCTGGAGGACATCCGGACGTCTCAGAACAACATACTGACTATTTTGAAGTGTATGAATGAGGGCCGGCCTATACGGGACGACAGAATCTTCGCTCCGAGCATCATTGATTATACTTATCCTGCCGAGGTTGAGCTTGCGATTGCGGATGCTCTGGATTCGTCTGAGTCGTCTTCCGATGAGGAGCAGCCAGACTCAGTAGAGAGGACTACGGCACCACCTTCTGGACCTTCTTCTGATCCTCCGGCTGATGATTCAGCGGCGCCGGGCCAGCCTTGATCTTATTTTCCATTTTTAGACTTTGATTTGTCCTAGTTCAGATGGTTGTTTTGTCTTGATACTTTTCCTTACTTGGTTCGTTGTATTTTGTTATTGTCACTATTTATTCTTTCCGATGGATCATGTAAGCCATAAGGCGTCTGCACTTTCATTTGACTTTACACTTTTGGATGTATTGGATGCTTTATCTTTTGATTTCTCTTAATTTTTTGTTATCTCTTTTCATTCTGGTATAATCCCCCGTTTTCCCCGAGATGTTTCCGTGTTTGTCAAGTCGTGCAGGTGTATTTTTAGCGGTTTTGTCGAGCTACATTGTACGGTTACGAGTTCTAAGTGTCACTATGTAGGCTCCGGCCTGACCGACGCTTCGAGTATCACTTGACATCAGCTAAGTTCTTTCTCTATTTATTTTCTGCGCAACATGAGGACATGTTGATCTTTAAGTGTGGGGGAGGGGAATGATCATGATTGGATGTGTATCTATACATTTACCTTAATTCGTTATGTTTCTATGCAAAATGAGCTAGAATTTTCGAAATTTTCCGACATTTTGTTTTTTGTTTTGTCCCGAGTAGGCAATTCACTTCAATGTTCGTTATTTTTATAGTCATCTAAGCTATATATCATATGTTTAGTAAGTTGGATGTTTCACCCGATATTATTTTTCACGAGCCATAGTGAACGATGAGCTAATTTATAAAGCTATACCCCTTTTCGACGAGTGATTTTTGTTCTCTTATAAGTCGTGTGCTTAGTGCTACGTATATATCTTGAGATTTATGATAGTTTGTATTTAGATCCGAAGTATGTCATACTGTGAATATCTAAGGTTTGAATGTGATAAGTAACACGTAACTTATTGTCAAATGAAAAAGTTGAGTTTATAATGAAATAATTGGGTGTGTCGAAAGCTGGTCGATGATTTGAGTGTGATAGGGTATACCACGTATGTCCTATACCACTATGATGACTAAAAGCTCACGACAGTCAGGAAAAGCTGCCTGATGATTTGAGTGAGGTAGGGTATATCTCGAATATCCTATTCTGCTATGACAGGGCAAGAGCTCATTCTGATGTGCGTTTAAAAATGAAATAATTAAATCAACTTATATAAGAAGTGGTATGAAATGGATATAAGACTAAGTTATCGTCTATCTTATCCCCAGTAGAAACTGATAGATATGCTGTAGGGATTATCCTCTGAGTATTTCAGAAAGGCCCTAGATATGTTCGATCATTCTTTTCGGGATATCTTACGTTTGTAGGGTACATCTTATGAGTGACATTTATCACTAGTCTACGAGGGGGTATTAGCTAGTTTTGCTTGAAGAATTTCAAGTTTGGATTTAGTGGAAGTTTGTTATGGCTTTGCACACACACAGCGGTGGACCTCTGATTTATTGGATCTATGCTATATGTGCTGAGATGTCTGTTCTTTTTCCGAGCCTTATTTTCGTTTTGTTTTGCTCAGGACGAGCAAAAGCTAAGTGTGGGGGAGTTGTTAAGGGTGAATTTATACGTTTTATAACGCTATATTTTATGTTAATTCCCCTCATATTTGTATGAATTTGTATAAGAAACAAGTGTTTAATGGAAATATTGAGCAAATGATATTTTAGAAGAGTTGATCGCAAAATAGGTTGATTTATGTGTTTTAATTATGTTTTATGATTATTCGAAATATATTACATTTTGCGATGTTTCTATGTGTTGTAGGTACATATTTGAAGCTCAAAAGATGATCAAAAGTTGATTAAGTTTGAGCTAATTGATGATAAAAGAGATAATGAAGGAATGAGATAGAGAAAAAGAGATAAAGATCAAGAAATCAAGATTAATACGATCCTGGACTGGCGTCCAGGAGGTTGAACTGGCGTCCGGATGGACGGGCGTCTGCTGAAGTGAACGAGCGTCCGTTTGTGGAGAGTTGATTCAGAAAGTTTGGACGCTGGGCTGGACGCTAGCTAGACGGGCGTCTGATCATGACTCGGCCCGATTCGAAGTTTGCATGAAGAGTGGACGGGCGTTCAATGTTCCAGACGGGCGTCCGGTAGCCGACTTTGCTGAACCGACTTAGAAATCTATATATAGGCGGCTGTTTCTCCACACAAAGCACACAATATCGACATTATTCAAAACCCTAAACCTAGGGGCGGCTTTAGGCTGCGTTTTTCTTCCTTTTATTCCAGTTTTTATGCACTTTAGATTTAGATCAAACTAGTTACTTTTTATGCACTGTTTCTGCGAATTTGAGTTGCTGAGGATGTTCAGGAGCTAAAAGCTTCATCAAACGAGTATTGTGAAGCCGTCCAACAATTGTTGATTTCGTTTTCATCGATTATACTGTGAGTTTTTATTAAAGGTTGTTTCTTATTCATGTTTATTATGTTCAATTGCTTTTATATCGGAAGATATGCATGTGTTGATTGTTTATTGTTGATGGAAATCTTAATAAACCTTAGATCACCATGAATAGGAATAGTATTTTGAATCTATCATAACGGAAGATAATAGGTTTAATTGCTAGATTATAAACATAAAGTTTACACCTTTGGTTAGAAAACGCGTTAATCTTGCATTGGAAGATAATGGATTAATAGATGAACTTTCTAAGGAATTAGGGTTCATGTTTAGATAAGGTGAATCACAACCTAGATAAAAACCACACTATAATTGAGATAGGAAATCAATGCTTGTTGGATAGGTGGATCAATCCTCGTTTGTTCGTTATAAACTTGATTTAAATCCTTAAAAAACTTGAATTTGTTTAGTTAGTTTACTTTTATTTGCATCTTATATTAGTTTAGTTAAAGGTTCGCAACCCGTATTCTCCCTAGCTTTGGACTATATCCTCTGTCTAGTTTTACTTTCAGTTCTGTTTTGTTTAATTCATTGTTTAGATTAGTTTCGTGACATAGTTTAGATTAGACAAAAACTAGAAATCACAATTGTTTAGTTCCCCGTAAGATCGACCCGGCATTAACCACTATTACTACGATCCTTATACTTGAGGTTAACCGGATTATTACTTGTTGTTTTGTGTTAGATAAATCCGTGACAGTCAGCTCAACACAAGTTGTACCGAAGAAAGGAGGAATGACGGTGCAGCCCAATGAACGCAATGAGCTCATTCCAACTCGAACGGTCACAGGATACCGTGTTTGCATAGACTACCGAAAGCTAAATGATGCTACACGTAAGGATCACTTTCCTTTACCTTTCATTGATCAAATGTTGGAACGTTTGAGTGGACATACATTTTACTATTTTCTAGATGGATTTAGTGGATATTATCAGATTTTAATCGATCCTAAAGACCAAGAAAAGACCACTTTTACGTGTCCGTATGGCACATTTGCTTACACCTGAATGCCGTTTGGGTTATGTAATGCCCCGACGACATTCCAACGTTGTATGACTGCCATATTTTTTGATATGATTGAGAAGTTTTTAGAAGTATTCATGGATGATTTTAGTGTCTTTGGTGATTCTTTTGATGACTGTTTAGATAATCTTGACAAAGTGTTGCAACGTTGTGAGGACACTAACCTTGTGCTAAATTGGGAGAAATGTCACTTTATGGTGGAAGAGGGTATTGTACTAGGGTATAAGATATCGAGGAAGGGTATTGAGGTAGATCGAGCAAAAGTATAAGCTATTGAACGATTACCGCCTCCCACGTTTCCTACGACATGCAGGTTTTTATAGACGGCTTATACCGGATTTCTCGAAACGTGTTAAATCTCTTACGCATTTACTTCCGAAAGATGTGCCCTTTGTTTTCGACGATGCTTGTTTAGATGCCTTCTTAGACATTAAACGCTTATTAGTGAGTGCCCTAATTTCGATAGCACCTGATTGGAGCCAGGAATTTGAAGTCATGTGCGACTCTAGTGATATGGCAGTTGGTGCCGTGTTGGGCCAGAAATGCGATAAGCTATTTAAGCCTATCTACTATGCAAGCCATACTTTGAATCCGGCTCAAATAAATTATGCAACCACTGAGAAGGAATTTATAGCTATAGTTTACGCCTTTTAATAAGTTTCATTCATATTTGATTGGTTTGACGGTCGTAGTTCACACTGACCACGCAGCACTGAAATATCTTATGACTAAGAAAGATGCGAAACCTCAACTATTGAGATGGGTACTTTTACTCCAAGAGTGCGATGTTGTGATTAAAGACCGTAATGGCTGTGAGAATGTGGTTGCGGACCACCTCGGTCGCTTACAACTGACCCCTGATGTTATTGCACGAGAGAGAGAGATAGATGACGAGTTACCGGATGAAAAACTGTTTGCTATTGATACGGCTATTCCGGAAATGAGAGAGAGCCCTCTAATTCCTGGGAAGTACGGTAACCCGTGGCATGCTTCTTTCGTGAATTATCTTGCACGAGA
This sequence comes from Gentiana macrophylla, assembly GCA_026214975.1. NCBI lineage: Eukaryota > Viridiplantae > Streptophyta > Magnoliopsida > Gentianales > Gentianaceae > Gentiana > Gentiana macrophylla. The sequence goes on along the minus strand of JAOBSW010001199.1, from coordinate 51,601 downwards.
GTATTTAGAGCCCGACTTGACCTACCAACAACGTAAGAAATTCCTCAGTGATCTTAAGTATTACTATTGGGATGACCTGTATCTGTTTCATAGATATTTTGACGTATAATTCGTAGATGTGCTCATGATGGCGAGACACCGAGCATTCTGTCGTTCTGTCACGACAAAGAAGCCGGTGGCCATTTTTCCGGGCACGGAATAGATTTGAAGGTTCTCTAGAGTGGCTTTTATTGGCCTTTGATCTTCCGTGATTCACACAAGTACGTGAGTATGTGTGATGTGTGTCAAAGATCGGGGAGAAACTCGAGACGGTTTGAAATGCCTATGCAACCGATTCTCGAGTGTGAAATCCTTCGATGTTTGGGGAATCGACTTTATGGGACCATTCCCATCTTCCTACAATAACAAGTACATTCTAGTCGCGGTTGATTATGTCTTGAAGTGGGTCGAAGCAATGGCTTATCCTACTATTGACCGTAATGTCGTCATCCGTTTCTTGAAAAAGCACATTTTCACGAGGTTCGGAGTTCCTCGAGCGATGATCAGTGACAATGGTAGTCACTTCCAAAATTGGCTTTTCAATAAGCTTCTGACTAGATACGGGGTTCGACACAAGTTGGGAACCGCGTATCACCCCCAAACGACTGAGCAAGTTGAGGTTTCGAATCGAGGGATTAAGCAAATTCTCGAGAAAATAGTGAACTCGAGTAGGAAGAATTGGGCTGAAAAGCTTGATGACGCAGTTTGGGCACATCGGACTGTTTTTAAGACCCCGATAGGGATGTCCCCATACCAGTTAGTGTTCGGTAAAGCTTGTCATTTGCCCGTTGAGTTGGAACATTGAGCCTATTGGGCGACTCGGTTCCTAAATTTTGACGAGACAGCCGTAGGTGAGAAACGGTTGGCACAGTTGGCTGAACTCGATGAGTTCCATTTGCAATCGTATGAGTGTGCTCGTATTATAAAGAAAAGACTAAGCTTTTTCACGACTCGAAGATTAAGAAGCGTGAGTTCAAAGAGGGAGACGAGGTCCTGCTTTACAACACTCGTTTGCACTTCTTTCAGGGTAAGCTAAAGTCTCGGTGGACGGTGCCTTATAGAGTTTAGAAAGTTTTTCCGTCTGGAGCTGTCAAAGTGACTCATGACACCAAGGGGACGCTTTTGACGAACGCCCTTCAGTTGAAAAAAATATGAGAAATCTTCCTTCAATGCCAATATCGTGATCGTGAACTTGGAAGATCCTCCTCCTTGTCCCGAGGATTGTGAGTCTTGTAGATGACTCCTTTCGTCATTACTCTCTCGTCTCGATGCTAATTCCCGAATAATCCAAATTTTCCTCGCTTAACATCAACGAATAAAATTCCGTTGACGTTCGTATAATCCATTTTTCATCTTTCTTGCCATCAAATCATCACGTCGAGCTAACGACGTTAAACAACATCGCTACGTGGGAGGCAACCCATGTTTTTATTTAAGTTTTAGGAGTTTCGGGGAAGTCTCGTAAGTCGAAATACCCCGAAAAGTCGATTTTCGATCACCCTAGCTATTTTTGATGCCAGGCGTGCGCCTGACATATCTTAGGCGCACGCCTAAGGGGCAGTTTGGGGTGCAAAGTTTCAGTCCGTGATTTGGAATTTGCAAAATCAATTTTTTTTTTGCTAAACGTACGCCTATCCTCCTTAAGAAAAAAAAAGTTTTTCTTTCTTCATTCCTCCTTCCTCCTTCTTCACAACCCATAACCTAACAGCCGCCCCTCCCCATTTTGCTTCCCCTTTTTCTTCCAAAAATCATCACAAACAACCACCAAAAGTCCATCTTTTTCCACCAAATTACTCCTAATCATCTCCTCTCTTCTTTTCAACTTCCTAGTCACCAACCCACACGATTTCAAGCAACTTTAGGGGCGAAATTTTGAAACTTTGGTCAAGTTTTTTTCCCTTTCATCTTTACGGGCAATCGTAAGTAATATTGTGTTATTTTGGGTGTTGAGTGTTGTTTTTGTGTAGAATTATGACTGGTGCAAACACGAAAAGGAAGAACCCCTATGTGTCCGGTAGTAGAAGAGGTAGTGGTAGTGGTGGTGGTAGGAAGAGAGGTGGGGCTGCACCAACTAGTGAGCTGAGCCTATTGCACTTGTTGAGTTGCCTGAGGAAGAGCCTATGGGAGAACATCGGGCCGACCAACCTAGACAACCACGTAGTCGAGATGAGGCGAACCATTTTATCGATGATAAGGCCCTAGAGTACTTTAACAATAAGTTTAGGTAAAAAACTGCACTCATTGAGCGAGCGATTTCGAGGGCTGATGTGAATGAAGCGTTCTGGCTTCACATGGTAAACTGAGGGTGGGGGAATCTGGTTACGGTTAGGCCCGAACCAATAAATCTGTTCATGGTGAGGGAGTTTTTCTGTAATGCTAAAGCTGTAAGGGCGGCTGCCAATTACATTCTGTTGAGAGGGCAGAGACTAAACATTAGCCTTGCGGGAATAGCTCACCACTTCCGGCTTCCGGATGTACCTTTTGATGACGAGTACACCCATTTCTTTGCTAGGCTATCCCAACAACAACCCCCGGTTGATGTCCTCGAAATGGTGAGAACAACCATCTGTCCCAACTGTGAGTGGATCCCTAGTCGCGCCAATCCTAGACATGCAATCAATACATCTGAGTGGAATCCACCCGAGAAGTTAGTTGTCAAATTTGTCACTAACCGTCTCTATCCTACTTCTCAATCCTCCACGATAAGCTCACACACTCTTAAAATTGTCTACGCCATCCTTCATAATATCTCGGTTGATGCGGCGAAGATCATTAGGGATAAGCTCTCCTCGTACATCGGGAAGCAAACTCCCAATACGATTTTTCCTCGTTTGATCATGGATATGGCCGTTGCTTTGGGGTTAGACAATTTGCCTGGGGATGTTTTGATTCGTAGGAAATTTCCACCCATTGTCGAGAAGTCCACTCTCGCGAGACATGGCGTACAACACCAACCTCAACCACCTCGCCAACCAACTAGGGCTGCCAGTTCTATTCTAAAGCAAGTCACTTATGCAGCCCTCGGAGCCCAACGGGATTGGTTCAATGACAACCGCCTAGCAATGTTTTCATTACGAACCATCAGTGACGAGGTTGCAAAACGGAATAACATCTACCTCACACCTTCCCAATGTTTCCCAAAGGCCATATCAATACCCTCCTTTTGTCCACGATTTTGTCCCGCCCTTTTCACATCAGAGCTTTGGGGACTTTGACCAACCTTTGAGGGTGGGGGACTAAACCAAGGGGTGAGTCGAGTGGGGCTGCATTTGGGGATGTTGGTGGTTAGAGTGGCGGTGCTTTTGGCGGTGGTGTTGGCGGTGCTAGCTCGAGTGAAGGTGGTTTTGATGATTTTGGTTTGGCGGCTACACTGGGCACAGATTTAGAGATGGACCCTGACGATTTTCTTTATGATGACATCGGCACTCAACGGGGTAGGGGGCGAGAGAGCGTGATTCGAGACAGGATGAGGAGTAAGTTGAAGACAAGAAGACCGACCTTTTCTAGCATTTCTTTTGAGGCTTTGATTATTTTTGCAACTTTTTATGGCGCTAGGATGAGTTCATTTTGGAGAACACACTTTGTGACTTTTGCACTTTTTATTTGATTACTTTGGAGTTTGTTTTATGCGCCGGAGGGCAAAAGACTTGTTTCTTTTACGTTTGTTTTTGTTCGATTTTAATTTACACATATAAGTATATACTTTTGTCCACTTTTGGTAGGCCGTATTTGGCCCTATTTTGACTTGGTTTAGACCACGTTTTTTTGCCCCTTTTAATATGTTTAGATATTTTTGTATTCTTACACGATGTGTACTATTTTTGCATTGTACACGATGTATGGTAATTTTTGAGTGATGCTCCATGCACGTTTTTGACAGTTTGTAGCATCCCCGTCATGTGTATATATGTATCACATCCCTATCTGCCTGTGTTTGGTAGATGTGTTATTAACAATACAAGTACCCTGGACGTCCATTTTACGGACACTACATGCCGAAATTCTGCCGTTAGCCGGGTTTAAGCTAAGCCTTTCATCCCTCGTTTTTATTTATTTAAACACCAAGGATGGTGTTCGTTTTTAGGTAGGGGGTGGAGGCTAGTTAGCCCAATTTTCCGGTTTTAGTTCTTTCGAGTCATGACTTAGTTTTTATCGCCTGTCTTGTGAAATGTTGGGCAAGTTTTTTCAAATTTTTATAGTTTTAACGTTGGCTATTGTATCATGAGTTTTCATATCATATAGTGAGGCATGTGTAGCTACTCGAATACATTTTACTTTGTAGTGTTTATCGTGTGTTGAAAATTGAAATAACTTCACGTAATAAGCTTCGACGTCATTGAATACTCGACTAGTGAACGATTATATTTGTGTTACGACCCGGTTACCTAGAACTTATATTAGTAACTTCGAGGCAAAATAGAGAGGTCATCTTTGTTAGGTACGGGATGACGGTTTTGGCATTATTTTGACCCGATCAGAGCCAAAATCCATCCTTATGTATATATCCACAGTTACCCCTCTCAGCCTTTGCAGGGTGGCCAGACCGCCACCCGAACTAGCCTTTCATGTTACTAACCCTTAATTAACGATGCCCTGAGCTTTATTTCGATCTACATATCCTTTATCAATTTGAATTTGAGCTTTTAGTTCCTTGCGAGGTATCATTGAGACATGGATTATGTTTTGGTGTCGTAAGTTAAGAGTTGTTTGGAAAGAGGAGTGTAATAATGTGCCGGTTGTGGCTTTCGATAAAAATTTGGATGTATAGTACCTACTATTGTTTTTGTATTAGTTTTCTAAAAAAAAGAAGAGAAAAAAAAAACAGAGTGTATGTAATTATAGACTGTTTAAGTCCAAAAGTGGGCTATGGTACTATAGTTTTGTTGAATAGAAGAAAAGAAAGAAAAAGTTGAAGTTAGGGTTTGGATTCAGAAGTTGTAAATAGTCGGAAAATTTGAAGACGAAGTGATAGACGAGTTTTGTATTTATGTCTCGGTTAAATCTCTTTTGCACCTTCTTTTTTCTATTTTCTCGTAAATGTCCTTTTGTAACCCAAACCTTAGCTTAACGATATAACCTTGCAAGTCCTGCTCGACCGTACTAGACAATGCTAGACCTCGATTAATGGAGATGTTTACGAAATATAAGCCTATGGTGTAACCCTGGCACGTACGCGTCTATAAACCGAACCGGTTGTCGGTAATTAATTTCGAACAAGCTATTTTCACACACGCCCCTTCATTATTCAACACAAGGTAGAACCAATGTTTTATGTATTCGTGTCTTTACTCTTGAATTATTTATTTGATGCGGGAGGTTCGTCATACAGTGACAATGTTGATTCTATTTCTGTTTAGAACGCTCGGTTTTGCTCGGGGCGAGCAAACGCTAAGTAGGGGGTAGTTGATGAGAGTCAACTCGACTCTGTTTTTCTACTGATTTTGTATCCCGTAATGACTCGTTTTATACCATTCCGGGAGTATTTGGCTAGGTTTTGAGGCTTTATACACCATTTTGTTATTCCCGAGAGTCGGATGTGTTATCCGGATATCTCGGTCTTTTTGGCGTTTTTCCTTTATTCTCGGTTGCCCCGGTGTCCCGTAGGGGTTACGTTTGGTATGTGTTTTGATGTTTTTCAGGAACTTGGTCTTCGAGAATACCCGGAAAACGTGATACGGAGCTTCAAGCTCAAGTAGGGGGTGTAACTTGCCAGGCGTGCGCTTGGCATATCATAGGCGCACGCATGGTGAGGGAAAATCTGTCAAAGTTTCAGTCCTTTGTTTCTCCATGTTCTTCAGAAGCCAGGCGCACGCCTAAGAAAAGCTAGGCGCACGCCTAGCAAGTGCTCTGCAACTGGGATATTTTGAGATATTTGCCAGGCGTGCGCCTGGCATTCCATAGGCGTACGCCTAGCTCTCTGATTTGGCCAACACTATAAAAGCTCAATGTTGAATGGAGGATGAAAAATCTATCACTTTCCATATCATTTTCTGGCGATTTTCTCTTCCAAAAACACCACAGATTAGATTTTGAAGCTTTCTTAGCATAATATTTTGTAACAAACACTTGGATCATCTTGGATTTCATAGTTATATATTCAGTTTTCTCGTTTTCGGATTTCTATCGGTTTTCAGCTCTTGTAGGTATTTCTTATCTTTATCTTTTGTTTGATTGTTCTTGTCTTATGATGGAATCTTGTATTATGATAGTTAATTTTAGTAGCTAATCATCTTATAGCCGAGTTATGCGATAATCATCGAAACTGGATCCTAGCTTGTTCATGTGTTATTCTTGATGTTTGAATTGATCATTCTTGATGTGTTTGTAGTCTTAGAACTTATGCTTAACCACGTTTGTTAAATTGGTCATTTGATAATCATATCACACGTGTCTTCTTTACATATGTATTTTGCGAGAGGAAACGGGAAAAGAGGTTCTAGGATCACCCTGTAAAACCGACTGAGTTGTTTGATATATGTTAACTTTATAACTAAAATTTATAACATTTTATAACATATTATTAATAAATTTTGTCTAAATATCTTAAAAGATAGTAAAATAACTTATAAAAATCTAATAGTTACAATTAAATAACGTAATACAAATTATAACTTTTGTTATCAGATTTACCGTGGTTTTGTTGTTTTTGAATTATCACGGTATTATGTGATACAAAGTGGAAGAATCGGAATCGAAAAATATAAAAATCGATCAAGTGGTGATATTTGTTAAATCCGGTATGAGGCGAATAAGCCGATTCACGCCGGATTATTTGATGTTACTCCACATCGTCGACAAGGAGTACTCAAATTCGGTTAATCCGGCGCCGCGCTTGAATCGATCTCGGCGTCGCGCGGATCGTAAAACACTTGCCTATAAATAGCCCTCATTTATGAGATATAAAAACCTGTACCAATATATATATCTCTATCATTATATATATTTTCTTATCTACTCTCTGTAAATATTATTTCAGTAGGCATTCTGCCATAAAAGTAATATTAGTATCGTTGTAATATTTAGAATAATTATCGAAGGTTGTTGATTTCATAGCTGTTGTTACATTCAGAGGAAAAAGCCCACTTCAACAATTGTAATCGGTAATATTCTAATGTTATTATGTTTGTTGTTTATATAAATATCTATATAATAGTGTAATAATGACTATAGGCTAATTATACAACTAGCCAAGACATGTAATTGAACTATTTTGATCTTTTAGGGAAATGGATGATGACTATGTTAAAATTTGATTAAAAATTGAATATGATGAATCTTTTTCTACTTGAACTAATTGATGATCAGTATTGGCGTAATTAACCAATATGGACGAGAGACATAACCTAATCATGAACCCGACCGAGAGACGTTAGGGTATGAGAAAAGGTAGAAAGGCTGGAAGGTAAAATTGGCCGTCGACAAACGCGGAACCCTCTTTCTTATCCAGGGAGAATATTTATACTCGAGAGATTATCATGTCAAATCATTAGGTTTAATCAAGGTTTTACCAAGGCGGAGGCATAGAACAAATTCGTGCACTTTCGTATGAGGGGAATTTGTTAGTTTGAGTATACCGTTTCACATAATCAATTACACCTTAAGCAGGAAGTTCGATCACATCCATTAAACTAAAAGAGATCGTGGTTCAATAATATTGTCTTGGTTAGTTCTTTTTATATACTTATCTATATTAGTATTTATTATATTGGTATCTATATATCTATATATATATATTTATATCTAATTATTTACCGCACTAGTATCATAACCCTATACGGTAAGGATTGCGACTTAGATCGAGAGAATAATAGCTAATTGGTGTTTAACCACATTTTGAATTATATTTTCATTTCCCTGAGGGATACGATCTTGATTCACCAGACTAGACTACAATTTGACCCGGTACACTGCCGGTAAGATTGGACATACAGTTTAGCCACATCATGTTTTTGGCGCCGTTTCCGGGGAAACGACGTTAATTCATTATGTCTATGGTTACTACTTGCATTAGCTCAAAACTCTTGAGAATAAGTCAACACTTTTCTTAATCTCATTTCTACTTTTGTTTCTTTGGTACTAACCTCATTGGTAAGTAGCCACGTGTTTTTTATTGTTTTCGTGTTGTTTTCCATTTTTTTAGTTGATGACCCGAAGCGGTAAGGCCCCACTTACTCCTTATAAGCCTGATATAAATACTTACGAAAGGCAGTTAAGAGAAGAAAATAGACGTGGCCAAACCAGCCAAGGACATCTTGAGACAGATCTCCCAGGAATCATCAACTCGAGGTGCGGAAATGGCGAGGCGGTGAAGAAACACCACTGAACAAGGGCTTGCTCATGCCCAAGGACATGGACAAAACCTCAATAATCCTAATCCACCATTACAAAATCTTCCTCCACCGCCAAATCCCAACAACCAGAATCCCAATAATCGAAATAACCAGAACCGAAACCAGAATAATCATCATAATAATAACCCACCAAACCCAAGACCGATTTGTGATCAGACCTTGAGAAGGAATGAAACTAACAATCCAATTCGTTTACCCAACGATGGAGCAAATAACTTTGAAATAAAATCCCATCTTTTTGGTTTGATTGACACAAGAGCTCAATTTCTTGGTGAAGATGACGAAGATCCACATCATCACCTATATCTTTTTGAAGAATTGTGTAACACTGCCAAAAGCCAAGGTGCTCATCGTGAATTGACAAGAATGTCAATGTTTCCTTTTTCCTTAAAAGGAAGGGCAAGAGACTGGTTTATGTCACTCCCACATCATTCATTGACAAGCTGGGAGGACATTCAAACTGAGTTTCTAAAACAATATTTCACTCTGGGTAGGAATTTGGAATTGAAGGTCGAAATTGCTAATTTTAGACAAGGATCCGAGGAAACACTTGGAAATGCGTGGGAAAGATTTAAAAAACTATTAAGAGCTTTGTCGATCATGGTTACTCTCTTGATATGCAAATTCAACTTTTACGTAAGTAAATTAAGAAAGGACTCACGTGCTGATGTTGATCATGCATGTGGGGGTTCTTTAATGATGAGTGAAGCACAAGTTGTTTACGATGCTATTGAAAAAATTTCTAAGAATAACCGAATGTGGGAAACCGGTTCTAGTACGAGGAAAGTAGCATTTGTAGGTGAATCTACATCAAACTCAGAAGTTTTAGCACACTTGGAAAATCTTAGTAGAAAGTTTGATGGCTTGCAAGGAAGCAAGAATTCTAGCTCAGAAGGAAAGTTATCGAATGAATATTCGAATGATGGTATGAGAAATAATGACAATGGAATAGAAGATTCCGAAGAATACTCGAGGGAAGAAGTAATTTTTCTGCAACATCATAGGAATTTGAATAATGCCTATTCAAACTCATTCAATGCCATTAGAAGAGACCATCCTACCTTTCGTTGGTCCGAAAACCCAAGTAAGCAAGGACAACCACCCTATTCAACTCAGTACAAAAGCTCGTACAATACTAATAGTCAAAACCAAAGTTACCAGGGAAATTCTTCAAATCAAAACCATCAATCACCACCCAGATCATACCCACAACACACCACTCAAAGTATACCAGTTACTCAAAGCTCAACTCAGCCCGTAGAAGGAGTTGATAAGTGGGAAAAATTAATGGAAAATATGATGGGTGTGATGTCTACCCAAGCTCAGAATATGGAAACCATGATGACTTCTATAGGAACAGTCACTAAGGATATGAGGTACTTTAAAAACATCCATGAGTGGACATGACACGAGGATGAGAACCATAGAAGCATCTGTACGAAATATGGAAGACCACTTGAGTAGAGAAGGAGAACGGAAGAGCAGTAGACCTCCGGGAGGACTACCGAGTAATACTGAAAGGAACCCGAGAGAAGTGAATGCTGTCATTACCCGAAGTGGAAGGGTATGTGGAAGTAATGGAGTAGAAAACTCCGGGAACAATGAAGTCGAAGATGACTTGGATGATAAATTCGAAAAGGACTTGGAACACAAAGACGAACCAGATTCAGCAAAGAGGAAGAAGAAATCATTAATGATTTCTTAAGTCGTGATAAACATGTTGAAACCGAAAGAGAAGAAGAGGAATGGATCAAAGTCCCGAGAATACTGAAAAACCCAAGGGCTAGCGATCTATGAACCTTATTCAATGAACATGTCAGGAAAGATGAAGTTACTGATAGTACAGTCAAAGTAGGGAGTAGCAACACTCAACAAACAGAACAAGTGAAGAAGAATTTAGGACAAATTTCAAAGAAGATAGTACAGGATCATGACACATGGCAACCACTAAATGCTCAAACATTTAAGGAGGCATCACCATCTAAGGAAAAAGGTAAGGAAGGCATGACTCCAAACCCTAAAATTATTGACCTTGAGTCTTTACCTTACCCACCCAGAGATCAAATTAAAAAGTTGAAAATGGATAAAAAGTATGCACGTTTCCTTGATACATTTCGTCACCTTAATGTCAATATTCCTGTCATTGAAGCACTAATCAATATGCCTACTTATGGCAAGTTTCTTAAGGATATTCTTTCAAACAAAAAACGTTTAGAAGAATATGAGAACATTTGCTTTAATGAGGAATGTTCCACAGTATTACAACACAAGCTTCCTCCTAAACTAAAAGACCCAGGTAGTTTTACCATCCCATGTGAGATTGGGGGTTTTTTGTTTAAGAAGGTGCTATGTGATCTCGGAGCCAGCATTAATCTTATGTCTTATGAGGATTATAGGAAACTCGGAATAGGAAAACTTAAAAACACCGAGATGACTCTCCAGATGGCAGATAGATCTATTAAACGTCCTAAAGGAGTCATCGAAGATGTATTGGTTAAGATAGATAAGTTTTACTTTCCAGTTGACTTTGTAGTCATGGAAATGGAAGAAGGATTTTCAGCACCTCTTATTCTAGGTCGACCATTTCTAGCTACAGGAAGAACTCTTATCGATGTCCAAAAAGGTGAATTAATTTTAAGAGTCAATGAAGATGAGGTCACCTTTAATATCTTTAAGGCTATGAAACATCCATACAAATCACAGGAATCATGTTCATTCATAGATACTATATCTTATATGAACCAGGCTGAATTGCTAAATTTTGAAGATAAGCTCGAAGAATGTTTAGCCTTATCTATCTATGAAGGAGACAACCAGGAAATGAAATAAATCATTTTTTTATCTCGACACCGGAAGTTCTTTTGAGAAACGGCCATGGCATCGTTATTTGGACTTAGAACTAGATGTCCCAGTATTGAAACCTTCGGTAGAAGAGCCACCAAGGAATCTGGAATTAAAACCTCTCCCTTCAAACCTCAAATATGCCTTTCTTGAAACTGATAATTTGCTTCCTGTTATTGTTTCATCATCATTAACCAAGTCACAGGAAGATCAATTGTTGAGAATGTTAAGACAACATAAGAAAGCGTTTGGATGGACAGTGGCAGATATTCAAGGAATAAGTCCTGAGATTTGTGTACACAAGATCATCTTGAATGAAAGAGCCAAACCGTGTATCCAGCCACAACGCCGTCTCAACCCGAATATGCAAAAAGTGGTCAAGAAAGAGGTTATTAAGCTATTAGAGATGGGAATAATCTTTCCCATATCAGACAGTGAATGGGTAAGTCCCACCCAAGTAGTACCAAAGAAGGGTGGATTCACGATAAAGGAAAATGATAAGCATGAATGGATTCCAACAAGGGAAGTCACAGGATATCGAATGTGCATTGATTTCCGCAAACTGAATGAGCACACTAAGAAAGACCACCATCCACTTCCGTTCATCGTACAGATGCTAGAACGGTTAAGTGGACATAAATTTTATTGTTTCTTGGATGGTTATTCAGGCTATTTACAAATATTTATTACAGCAGGAGATAGAGAGAAAACGACTTTCACTTGTCCATATGGAACTTTTGCTTATAAAAGAATGCCGTTTGGATTATGTAACGCACCAGCTACGTTTCAGAGATGCATGATGGCAATATTTTCAGATATGGTAGAAATTTTTTTGGAAATCTTTATGGATGACTTCAGCGTTTTTGGAGATTCTTTTGAAGAATGTCTTTTACACTTGGAACGTGTGCTTAAACGCTGTGAAGACACAAACTTAGTTTTAAATTGGGAAAAGTGTCATCTAATGGTATCAGATGGCATTTTTTTAGGTCATCGAATTTCTGAAGAAGGTGTTGAGGTAGATAAAGCCAAAGTTGAAGTAATTAAAAAGTTACCTCCACCAGTAAATCTGAAAACTCTGAGAGGATTTCTTGGACATGCTGGTTTCTATAGAAGATTTATTGCAGATTTTTCACGCATAGCGAAACCTCTCAGTCATTTGCTTGAAAAAGAAGTACCATTTAAGTTTAATGACAAATGTATGGAAGCATTTGAAGCTTTGAAGGCACGATTGGTAACTGCACCAGTGCTAGTAGCACCAGATTTGAACTTACCGTTTGAACTTATGTGCGATGCAAGTGATCTGGCAGTCGGAGCTGTCCTAGGTCAACGCCATAACAAAGTACTTAAGGCAATCTACTATGCATCCCATACTTTAAACACAGCCCAGCTTAACTACGCCACCACAGAAAAAGAACTACTCGCTGTAATCTTTGCTTTAGACAAATTTCGATCATATCTCATTGGTTCTAAAGTAATTGTTTATACCGATCATTCAGCATTAAAATACTTGTTAAATAAGAAAGATACGAAGCCTCGTCTTCTTAGATGGATTCTGTTACTTCAAGAGTTTGACATTGAAATTAAAGATAAAAAGGGTAGTGAGAATGTAGTAGCAGACCATTTGAGTCGTATGGAGTTTATCGAAGAAGAAGGAAGGACACAGGAGATCAAAGATTCATTTCCAGATGAACAACTCCTCATGGTTGATGCTCCTCCAGGAATGCAATTTTTTAAAGCTGGTAATATACCCAAGGAGAGCTCGCCATGGTTCGGTAATATCGTTAATTACTTTACCTGTGAGTATATTCCATCTCATTGGACATGGCAACAAAAAAAGAAGTTCTTTTATGATTTAAAATTTTACTATTGGGAAAAACCGGATCTTTTTCGAAAGTGTTCGGATGGCATAGTTAGGAAGTGCGTACCCGATAATGAGATTTTAAGTATTTTATCCTTTTGCCATGATCGTGAGGCTGGAGGCCACCATGGAGGGTGGAAAACCGCTTACAAAGTCTTGCAATGTGGGTTTTACTGGCCTACTCTATATAAAGATGCACACCACTATGCACGGTTTTGTGAATCATGCCAAAAATGGGGAAATATTTCTAAAAAACACGAGATGCCTCTCCAACCTATTTTGGAGTGTGAATTGTTTGATGTTTGGGTATTGATTTTATGGCCCTTTTCCTCTGTCATTTGGTAAAAGGTTCATCTTAGTGATGGTCGATTATGTATCCAAATGGGTGGAGGCTGAAGCTCTTCCAACTAATGATTCCAGAGTAGTGTTAAAATTCCTTAAAAAGAATATATTCACGAGATTTGGCACTCCTAGGGCTATCAATAGTGACCGAGGATCACATTTTTGCAACCGTCCATTTACAAAAATAATTGAGAAATATGGTGTAAAACATTAACTTGGTACACCATATCATCCGCAAACTAGTGGACAGGTAGAAGTATCTAATAGAGAAATAAAAAGGATCGTGGAAAAAACTATAGAGTTGATGTCGGGTCAAGTAAAATAAAAATACTCGATACCTAAATAACACACTAGCAAGAGAACTAGGTTCAATCGTAGTATAGTTAGATAGAGTCGAGGTCGATCCCACAGAGACTCGGCTTAAACGAAATACAACTTAACAGACTAAAAGCAAATAAAAGGCGGTCTACGACCAACAAATAACGTAGAAATAAAATTGACACAATAGAAACAGAAAACCAACAAAAGACACAACGACACTAAGACACTTATTTTTATAGGTTTTATAAATACTTGACAAACGGTATTGATAACGCTAGTAGTAATTACTCCCCCATGCTATGTAGATTGACGACGAGACAAAAACAAGACATTTAAGATTAATTATTACGACTACGGAGTCATCCTAAAATAGATCTAGCTCCGGTTAGGCCATCTAGATCATCGTGTCTCCATTACGTGACTTCACATTTTTAGTCTCCATCTCATATAACCCGACACAATTACGAAACTAGGGATGCCGGTATAAACCGTAACCTCATCTAAGCAACATTCCTATGATTAGGCGTACTTCTTAGACACCGATTCAATCTCTGTCTAAAATAACAATCACTTTTTAGGTCTCATGTTAAATTACGATGACAAATAATTAAGTTGATCAAGTTTAATTACTCGTTTGAATTACAAAGCGAGAGAACCTGGCGTAGTCGAAGCCGTTCACGACAAATCAAGAACATCACGAGATCTTGCTACCAACGAGACATAAGCTCGCGCCAACAAGCTCGGATCGAACCAGATTTGCTCGTGAAACGTCTTTTACGTCTCGAATCTACATAAACATGGGTTCGATAATTAACTACATCACGAAATCAATACACAAAAAGACTACTCCATAATAAAATAAATTAGATCTACGAATAAAGATTGCATAATTGAGTAGACATTACCCTCGAAGACGAGCGTGATTCCCACTCCTCGATACGATCTCTAACCGGAGATTCTAACAACTCCGTAATGAACGAACATAAAATAAAATAAAGAAAACAACGAACTATATTGACAAAGTATTGAAAATATTGTATTTCTAAAGTGTACATATGGCGTGTAGTATGCCTCTTTATTTATAGGTGTTCAAGCTAAATAAGAGATGTACTTCAAAATGTCAAACAAATAAGAGATAACTCCCGGCCGATCGTAAAATAATGAGGTGCCCCCCCCCCCCCTAAATGCGTGTGGAAGTTGGCGCCATCATTTGATTGGTTGCCGGCTTTTGTCATGCTTATCCGATCTTTATCTTTAATGCATCTTGATTTTCTTGGATTTATCTTGTGATTAAATTCTCCTTTGTGTATTTATCCTCCATAATTATCCAAATTCTGCAAAATAAATCATATAATAAAAACGGATAAATATAATAAAAAACGGATAAATACCAAATTACATCTTATAAATAGATAAATACCAAGTTATATGGATAAATACCAAATTATATTTTATTAATCACATAACATTAAATAATAAATATAAACGTGTGATTTATCATAAAATATATATTATTAGTCCCGATTTAAGGTCTACGTTGATGACTTTTACGGGTATAATTTGACCGTCATCAACTACCCCCCACTTAGACTTTGATCGTCCCGAACAAAGCATCAATAAGTCATTCCCCAAGACAACATTCTTCCATGGTCAAATCATACTTATACAAGAAACTCGAGTCAACTCATACCACTTACGCTTGTAAGGCACCCATTATTCACTACTCGTTATGAATCGAAGTGATGTGTGCATGTGCATTTGGTTTTATATATTCGTGGCAAGATTAAAGCTTATGCTAACTTCGTAGTCTTAACCTACCAACATCAGCATTCATACTTCTTAAGCCTCGCAATGGTTAAAGTCATGGTGCAATAAGCAAGAGCGTCATCCATAAGGTTTTTGGACTTGGAGGCCGAGAAAAATACTCGAAGCCTCTTAAAAATTTGAATTTTTCGCATTTTCACAACTTCAAGCATTACCACTTCTCAAGAAAGAAACTTGCTTTAAAAGTATATTATGCATTGCAAGAATCCTCCTCTCACGGATTAGTGGAAGCATTGAATATTACCACAAGCGCGAAGCTACTTTGGTAATGTTACTACAAGCCCAGTGTTTAACGCATTGTCAAAACACAGATAATTCTCAAGCTTATTACTCCGCTTAGATGGCTAGAAGATAAGAATACATCAGCAGATAAATATCGACTCTAAGTCTGCATAACCAATCATCTACGCAATGTACACATAATTCTTCTTAGTTATTATAATTTGTGCGGTAATGTCGATTCACATTGAGTAAGCAAATAATAAATAACTACTTGCACTAGTTGGCATGAATATCCTTAAGTTCACATTCACATAAGAATAAAATGATCATGTAATCATGCAACTTGGTTCCTTCCCTAGTAATCCAATGTATAAGAACTCACAAATCTAAGGGTACGAGATAATTAATTTGGCATTTGTTCAAAAATTTTCATTTTCACCGTTTCATGTAATTTTTCAATTAAAGTATCATGGCTAAGTCTCCTACCCCCCACTTAAACTTGGCATTGTCCCCAATGACAAAGAAAAATGAGATTTGAAGAAAAAGATTTAGCTCTGGAAACGGCTCTCAAGCAGATGCAGAATGTAGTTGTAGAACAAGCATGTCGTGGAGAAGCAATCGAAAACCTGTTTAAGCAAACCAAACAGAAACTCCACGAAACCGTTAATGACATGTCAATGGAAGTTATAAAATAATGTGGCGATAATTAGATATAAAATATCCAAAAACAATTTAAGCCACTTTATTTCACACACAACCAATGACACGGAAAACCAAAGAGTTAAAACTACAAAACTCACATGTCGGCTATCAAGGAAAAAACCTCGTTTATTCCGAACTTAGAATCGGAACATGGCGAGATGAAAAAAACCTTAACAGTCTCATGCTACTTTATTTAAACAAAACAAAAATAAAAGATAGTTTTTAAGAAATAGTTCTGAGTTTATAGTCGCCAGCTCGACTCAACTCAACGATGGTTTAAGTATAGGTGGGGTCTTCAAGAGTGAAGACTTCCTCCTCCTTACCTTGACCAAGACCAACATAATGTTTCACACGGTGTCCATTAACCACAAAAGTGGATTGGTCTTTAAGGTTCAATAATTCAACAGCTCCAGAAGGGAAAACCTTACTCACTCTATAAGGGCCATACCATCGTGATTTTAACTTGCCAGGAAAGAGTCTCAAGCACGAATTATAGAGGAGAACCAGATCGCCTTCCTTAAAAGTGCGGTCCAATATCTTCTTATCATGAAATTTCTTCGTGCGCTCCTTAAAGATCTTTGCATTCTCATAAGCTTCCAGACGAAACTCCTCTAGGCGAGTCAATTCTAACAACCTTCTTTCTCCAGCTAAACTCTCATCAAAATTCAGCATACGCGTAGCCCACATGGCACGGTGTTCAAGTTCAACCGGTAGATGACATGCTTTACCAAAAACAATCTTATAAGGGGACATACCAATAGCCGTCTTATAAGCAGTCCTATAAGCCCATAAAGCATCATCTAATCGCAACGACCAATCCTTTCTAGTCGTATTCACAGTTTTCTCCAAAATGCGCTTTATCTCTCGATTCGTAACCTCAACTTGTCCACTTGTTTGAGGGTGATAAGCAGTAGCTAACTTGTGTCTAACCCCGTACTTAATCATCAACTTTTCAAACGGCCTATTACAGAAATGGCTTCCATTATCACTAATAATGGCACGAGGGGTTCCAAACCGCGTAAAAATATTTTTCTTTAAGAACTTCAGTACAACCTTCGCATCGTTAGTAGGCGAAGCAATGGCTTCAACCCATTTGGACACGTAGTCGACTGCAACTAAGATGTAGCGGTTGGACAAAGACGAAGTAAAGGGTCCCACAAAATCAATACCCCAAACATCAAAAAGTTCCACCTCTAGGATATTCTTTAGTGGCATTTCATTCCTTCTCGAGATATTTCCCGTCATTTGGCAAGAATGACAAGATTTAGCATATTGATGTGCATCTTTGAACAAGGTCGGCCAGTAAAAACCACATTGGAGAACTTTCGCAGCAGTCTTGTCTCCTCCATAATGTCCTCCGGCCTCATAAGCGTGGCAATGTCTAAGGATATCATATATTTCTTCTTCCGCACGCGCACCTCCAAAAGACATTGTCGGATCTAGCTTAAACAAATAGGGCTCTTCCCAATAATAGTGCCTAAGATCCTTGAAGAATTTCTTTCTTTCTTGGGGGTTGAGATTTGGTGGCAAGTATTTCGCGGATAGATAATTCACGAAGTCTTTAAACCATGGTTGTTTCTTCTCTTTTACAACCTCAATACGCGAAGACACTGCAGCGCAATCATCCTTTCCATGTACGGCCGTGATGGAGAATAATTGTTCATCAGGGAATGTTTCTCCAATCTCGGTCATTGGCTCATTTTCCTCTATTTGTAATCGGGAAAGATGATCCGCAACCAAATTCTCAGATCCCCGGCAACGGCGCCAAAAACTTGATGTCGGGTCAAGTAAAATAAAAATACTCGATACCTAAATAACACACTAGCAAGAGAACTAGGTTCAATCGTAGTATAGTTAGATAGAGTCGAGGTCGATCCCACAGAGACTCGGCTTAAACGAAATACAACTTAACAGACTAAAAGCAAATAAAAGGCGGTCTACGACCAACAAATAACGTAGAAATAAAATTGACACAATAGAAACACAAAACCAACAAAAGACACAACGACACTAAGACACTTATTTTTATAGGTTTTATAAATACTTGACAAACGGTATTGATAACGCTAGTAGTAATTACTCCCCCATGCTATGTAGATTGACGACGAGACAAAAACAAGACATTTAAGATTAATTATTCTGACTACGGGAGTCATCCCCTAAAATAGATCTAGCTCCGGTTAGGCCATCTAGATCATCGTGTCTCCATTACGTGACTTCACATTTTTAGTCTCCATCTCATATAACTTCTGACACAATTACGAAACTAGGGATGCCGGTATAAACCGTAACCTCATCTAAGCAACATTCCTATGATTAGGCGTACTTCTTAGACACCGATTCAATCTCTGTCCTAAATAACAATCATTTTTAGGTCTCATGTTAAATTACGATGACAAATAATTAAGTTGATCAAGTTTAATTACTCGTTTGAATTACAAAGCAGAGAACCTGACGTAGTCGAAGCCGTTCACAGACAAATCAAGAACATCACAGATCTTGCTACCAACGAGACATAAGCTCGCTGCCAACAAGCTCGGTCTCGAACAGATTTGCTCGTGAAACGTCTTTTATGTCTCAGATCTACATAAACATGGGTTCGATAATTAACTACATCACGAAATCAATACACAAAAAGACTACTCCATAATGAAATAAATTAGATCTACGAATAAAGATTGCATAATTGAGTAGACATTACCCTCGAAGACGAGCGTGATTCCCACTCCTCGATACGATCTCTAACCGGAGATTCTAACGACTCCGTAATGAACGAACATAAAATAAAATAAAGAAAACAACGAACTATATTGACAAAGTATTGAAAATATTGTATTTCTAAAGTGTACATATGGCGTGTAGTATGCCTCTTTATTTATAGGTGTTCAAGCTAAATAAGAGATATACTTCAAAATGTCAAACAAATAAGAGATAACTCCCGGCCGATTGTAAAATAATGAGGTGCGCCCCCCCTAAATGCGTGTGGAAGTTGGCGCCATCATTTGATTGGTTGCCGGCTTTTGTCATGCTTATCCGATCTTTATCTTTAATGCATCTTGATTTTCTTGGATTTATCTTGTGATTAAATTCTCCTTTGTGTATTTATCCTCCATAATTATCCAAATTCTGCAAAATAAATCATATAATAAAAACGGATAAATACCAAATTACATCTTATAAATAGATAAATACCAAGTTATATGGATAAATACCAAATTATATTTTATTAATCACATAACATTAAATAATAAATATAAACGTGTGATTTATCATAAAATATATATTATTAGTCCCGATTTAAGGTCTACGTTGATGACTTTTACGGGTATAATTTGACCGTCATCAACTACCCCCCACTTAGACTTTGATCGTCCCGAACAAAGCATCAATAAGTCATTCCCCAAGACAACATTCTTCCATGGTCAAATCATACTTATACAAGAAACTTGAGTCAACTCATACCACTTACGCTTGTAAGGCACCCATTATTCACTACTCGTTATGAATCGAAGTGATGTGTGCATGTGCATTTGGTTTTATATATTCGTGGCAAGATTAAAGCTTATGCTAACTTCGTAGTCTTAACCTACCAACATCAGCATTCCTACTTCTTAAGCCTCGCAATGGTTAAAGTCATGGTGCAATAAGCAAGAGCGTCATCCATAAGGTTTTTGGACTTGGAGGCCGAGAAAAATACTCGAAGCCTCTTAAAAATTTGAATTTTTCGCATTTTCACAACTTCAAGCATTACCACTTCTCAAGAAAGAAACTTGCTTTAAAAGTAAATTATGCATTGCAAGAATCCTCCTCTCACGGATTAGTGGAAGCATTGAATATTACCACAAGCGCGAAGCTACTTTGGTAATGTTACTACAAGCCCAGTGTTTAACGCATTGTCAAAACACAGATAATTCTCAAGCTTATTACTCCGTTTAGATGGCTAGAAGATAAGAATACATCAATGAGATAAATATCGACTCTAAGTCTGCATAACCAATCATCTACGCAATGTACACATAATTCTTCTTAGTTATTATAATTTGTGCGGTAATGTCGATTCACATTGAGTAAGCAAATAATAAATAACTACTTGCACTAGTTGGCATGAATATCCTTAAGTTCACATTCACATAAGTATAAAATGATCATGTAATCATGCAACTTGGTTCCTTCCCTATTAATTCTATGTATAAGAACTCACAATTCTAAGGGTACTTTCAATTTTCACCGTTTCATGTAATTTTTCAATTATAGTATCATGGCTAAGTCTCCTACCCCCCACTTAAACTTGGCATTGTCCCCAATGACAAAGAAAAATGAAATTTGAAGAAAAAGCTTAGCTCTGGAAACGGCTCTCAAGCAGATGCAGAATGTAGTTGTAGAACAAGCATGTCGTGGAGAAGCAATCGAAAACCTGTTTAAGCAAACCAAACAGAAACTCCACGAAACCGTTAATGACATGTCAATGGAAGTTATAAAATAATGTGGCAGTAATTAGATATAAAATATCCAAAAACAATTTAAGCCACTTTATTTCACACAACCAATGACATGGAAAACCAAAGAGTTAAAACTACAAAACTCACATGTCGGCTATCAAGGAAAAAACCTCGTTTATTCCGAACTTAGAATCGGAACATGGCGAGATGAAAAAAACCTTAACAGTCTCATGCTACTTTATTTAAACAAAACAAAAATAAAAGATAGTTTTTAAGAAATAGTTCTGAGTTTATAGTCGCCAGCTCGACTCAACTCAACGATGGTTTAAGTATAGGTGGGGTCTTCAAGAGTGAAGACTTCCTCCTCCTTACCTTGACCAAGACCAACATAATGTTTCACACGGTGTCCATTAACCACAAAAGTGGATTGGTCTTTAAGGTTCAATAATTCAACAGCTCCAGAAGGGAAAACCTTACTCACTCTATAAGGGCCATACCATCGTGATTTTAACTTGCCAGGAAAGAGTCTCAAGCGTGAATTATAGAGGAGAACCAGATCGCCTTCCTTAAAAGTGCGGTCCAATATCTTCTTATCATGAAATTTCTTCGTGCGCTCCTTAAAGATCTTTGCATTCTCATAAGCTTCCAGATGAAACTCCTCTGGCGAGTCAATTCTAACAACCTTCTTTCTCCATTAAACTCTCATCAAAATTCAAAGCATCTGCGCGTAGCCCACATGGCACGGTGTTCAAGTTCAACCGGTAGATGACATGCTTTACCAAAAACAATCTTATAAGGGGACATACCAATAGCCGTCTTATAAGCGATCCTATAAGCCCATAAAGCATCATCTAATCATAACGACCAATCCTTTCTAGTCGTATTCACGATTTTCTCCAAAATGCGCTTTATCTCTCGATTCGTAACCTCAACTTGTCCACTTGTTTGAGGGTGATAAGCAGTAGCTAACTTGTGTCTAACCCCGTACTTAATCATCAACTTTTCAAACGGCCTATTACAGAAATGGCTTCCATTATCACTAATAATGGCACGAGGGGTTCCAAACCGCGTAAAAATATTTTCTTTAAGAACTTCATTACAACCTTGCATCGTTAGTAAGGCGAAGCAATGGCTTCAACCCATTTGGACACGTAGTCATTTGCAACTAAGATGTAGCGGTTGGACAAAGACAGTAAGTAAAGGGTCCCACAAAATCAATACCCCAAACATCAAAAAGTTCCACCTCTAGGATATTCTTTAGTGGCATTTCATTCCTTCTCGAGATATTTCCCGTCATTTGGCAAGAATGACAAGATTTAGCATATTGATGTGCATCTTTGAACAAGGTCGGCCAGTAAAAACCACATTGGAGAACTTTCGCAGCAGTCTTGTCTCCTCCATAATGTCCTCCGGCCTCATAAGCGTGGCAATGTCTAAGGATATCATATATTTCTTCTTCCGGCACGCACCTCCTAAAGACATTGTCGGATCCTAGCTTAAACAAATAGGGCTCTTCCCAATAATAGTGCCTAAGATCCTTGAAGAATTTCTTTCTTTCTTGGGGGTTGAGATTTGGTGGCAAGTATTTCGCGGATAGATAATTCACGAAGTCTTTAAACCATGGTTGTTTCTTCTCTTTTACAACCTCAATACGCGAAGACACTGCAGCGCAATCATCCTTTCCATGTACGGCCGTGATGGAGAATAATTGTTCATCAGGGAATGTTTCTCCAATCTCGGTCATTGGCTCATTTTCCTCTATTTGTAATCGGGAAAGATGATCCGCAACCAAATTCTCAGATCCTTTCTTATCACGGATTTCTACATAAAATTCTTGCAATAGTAGAATCCATCTCAATAACCTTGGCTTGGAATCTTGTTTGGCTAAAAGATACTTCAAAGCCGCATGGTCAGTCCAAACAGTGACTTTAGATCCTACTAGATAAGATATAAACTTGTCAAACGCAAAGATAACAGCCAGAAGCTCTTTCTCAGTAGTTGCATAGTTCCTTTGAGCAGCATTCAAAGTTCGACTAGCATAGTAGATGGGCCTAAAGATCTTGTCTTTTCTTTGTCCTAAGGCAAAGACTTTTCTTTTTGTATCGCTTGTATCATTGTATCGCTTGCATCGCAGCACCTACTCGCTGCATCGCCCAAGCCTTCGGTTCACTTACAAGATATCACAAATAGCACACAAGTCCCCGGCAACGGCGCCATTTTGATGAGCGTTTTTTCACCAAACAGAATTTATAAGATGCTCAAGACAACGGTGACTAAACAAGCTCTCTACCGGCAAGTACCGGGTCGATTGCTAATATAGCTACAGAGTCCGAGGTCGATCCCAAGAGACAAGTGTTTGTGAATACCAAAGTGAACGTAATTCTTAGTCTAGGTGGTCAAGTGTTGGATAATTGTTGAAATTAAAGTAAAGCAAGCTAACAAGTCTAAAAAAGAGGTAGAAAGATTACACTACTAGATTTCAAAGATGGATAAGGGGACATAGCCGAACCATGATCAATAAGGCTAATCTCAACCCCAAGGATGACAAAACCGGAGTGTGCAATATAACAAACGAACTCTTGCATTCAATTTCACGGGTGCGAACTCCTAAACCCGGTGCTAGCGTCTGAACAACTCTCTTCTAACACCTTAAGCCTTGTCAAGGTCCGAACAACTCTCCCCAACAAGTCATGTTTTGCACTCGAGCCGCTTAAGCGTAAAAGCGAGTAACCTCGTGATGAGCTCGGTTTAACAACTAAAACGGGACTACACCACGATCCTAGAACCCTTTTCCCACACCCCTCTCTCTGAACAACTCTCAAGAGTGATGTGTGTGATTTTGACCTAGGTGATCAATCTAGCCCAAATCCGTTATAACAAGTTCTAAGACGTGAAACATGCAAGAAACAACAATAAAGAGCACTACCCACTCCCAAATTCATCACCCAAAGGGTGATTTCACCAAATTTCACATGACCCGGCTATGAAGAGAATTTAGCTACTCATTATACTAATCAAAACATGCACAAAACAGTAAATAAGAGCCATAACAAGTAAAAGAGAAGAGAAATATACCATAAGATTGCAGAAATTGAGTTGAGATCCAAAAGTACAAAATAGAGAAGTAATTAAAAGGTGGTCTCTTAATGTTAGAAATGAAAATCTAAGCTAAGAAATGGAAAGATTAAGCTAAGATGTTGTTGATTTACACTAAAAGGAAGTATTCTAAGCTATTACAAAATTCGAGCTATGAAGGGGTAGAGTTTAGCTAAGAAGATGAATAATAATCCCAAAATGGGCAAAGGGGGTATTTATAGGTGGAGGAAAATCCTGCAGATTTTTGGTTCGAACGCCGGTTCCATAGGAGTGGAACGTGCGTTACTCTTGAAGTTCAGGCGACTTAGGGCTTTTGTCTTTCAAACGCTGGTTTACAGGCATGGAACGTGCGTTTGAGAGGTCAGGAACGCACGTTCCAAGGTAGGGAACGTGCGTTTGAATAGCCTGGAACGCTGGTTTGAGGTAGATTCTGAACCAGCGTTTGAAGGCTTCCAACTCTGAATGACTCTGGCAACTCTGGAACGCTGGTTTGAGCATGGAACGCCGGTTTGGAGACCTGGAACGCACGTTTGAGGGTTCCAAACGCGTCGCGTTGGACCCTGTGCCACCAAATTCTTCACTTCTTCCTCATTTGATCTCTTTTCTTGCCTCGGTTATGCTTTCTACCAAAAATCATCGCCTTCCGGGTTATCGAGACACCATTTACCTACATCATCACAACATCCAAAAACAACCAAAACATTCCAAAGGATAAACGTGCTCGGAAATGGGGTCAATATCACTAAAAGAGGTAGTAAAACATCAAAATGACGGATTTACTCCCGTGCTATAAACTCACGATATTACCCCTAAAACGGTCTAAATTACCAAGAAACATGCTAAAAGTGTGGTAAACGGGGTAGAAGATGATGCACCGAATCATGTAAAGTTGACTCCCATCAACCACCCCACACTTAGCCTTTGCTCGTCCTCGAGTAAATTAGGCGTTTTAAAACAAACCAAGGGATTCAACTTTATGATGTAGGTGCTACTACTCACACTCTCAAGGTAACCACAAAGTAAGAAACACGAACATATACACATTGGTGCAACATTATCAAGAAAATGGAGTGTGTGTGGTGCCAAGCTAAAACCAAGTGCTCAAAATGATTGTCGGGCTTGAATCCCAACCAAAAGTCTACCAACCGTTTCATAATCACGAGCCTCTCCACTAATCTAGTTTACTAAGTTTGGACACGATCGGCGGGACTTGAGCGGTTATAACGTTAGGCTAGGGAAATTTCGGTTAATCGAAAGGGTATTTTGGGAACTGAGAAAAGAAATGCAGTGAACCTAATCAACCAAGTACCATCTCAACTTTATCATACAAACCACCCCAAAACTCCTTTTGATCAACTTTGACACCTTGGGAACCATAGGATCTTGACGCACCAACTCATTGCCAAACTCGACTATGTTTCAAGTTTCATAAGGTGAGTCCAAGCACACTAGCACCTATCTCACTATCCCAACTCTAACATCATAAAAGCAACTTTTGAGCTCAACCCTTTTATTTCTATAAACATCAACTTTTATTCAACGAGAGCTAATGTATTTTGAACTTTATTTGAACTTTGTTTTTTTTTTTTTTTTTTTTTTTTTTTTTTTTTTTTTTTTTTGAAGAGAAGAAGAAGGTTCTTTTCCTTGGCCCAAAAATCGAACACCAAGCCCAAACAGGCTCCTCAACACCTTATAGCTCAAAACAAGAAACAACAACCCAATCAAAACATCATATTTCCCCCACCCCACACTTGCCTTAGCAAGTGTGGTCTAACAGAAGACTAAGTCCACTCGTAGGGTATAAAATGAAGGAAATGTGACCATAATAAGGCTCAAGGGTAGGTTTCTGACTAAGTAACAAAACGGCTATAAGCGAATGGTGGTCAGACCATTCTATCGAGGCTGAGAGGGGCTACGAAGGGTAAATGTTCGGTTAAGGCTTATTTGGCTATGGTAGGGTCAAAAGGGCGCCAAACCGTCATCCCATGTCCTACTTAGGTAAACCTATGACATTTCGTCTCGAGACTCATGATATGAAAGGTGGTAGTAATCAAATTGTGCACAAAGTGTAGCTTTAAGTGAAATTATTTAACTCCATTCTCAAGATAAAATCGAACCATAATGCATATGTTCGGGATCCCGACTAAGGTGATCACCACTCAAATGTGAAAAATAACACATACAACATGGTGTTAAGACCCTTGAAAAATTTTAAAAATTACCCAAAAATCGACTCGAGCCCGATCATAGGCCAAGTATACCACATTTATAGCACATTTAACAATCAATACCAAGAAAACGGCTAAGTCTCCCACCCCACACTTAAACGAAACACTTTGTCCTCGGTGTGTGAGAGATAATAAAGAGTAAAAGACTTAGCTTGTTTGACCAAAACTCCAGCGGCGCAACCGATACTCGAAACTCGTGATACCTCGTATAAGTCCATCCCGAAACCTAAAGCGAGAACAAAAGAAACAAAGAAAGCGCAGGCACGGAAAAGTCCACGTGCTAAAGATCAAGCAATAGGCAAACGGGAGCGTAAGAAAACGAGTTTATGCCTCAAAGCGATATCAAAGCATGCCGAGGGGAATGGGATATGCAATGGACGGATACAATATAACAATAAAACTCAGAACATCCACGCATGCGAATCAAAGGGGAGAGAAACATGCACGGTCAAACAGGCCTCAGGGGCTGAACAATGATTACATGTGCGTATCAAAAGTGAAGAATATATAAAAACAACCACCCAAAAGTCAGAAATCCAAAGTCAATCCTGCCTCAAAGTGAATCAGTCAAAAGTACCCACATATATGAAAAACAGACTAGCCAAAATAAGCTGCACTCTCAAAAGAAAAGCAGAAATAATGAAAACAAGCTAGCCTCTGGCCTGTACAGACATCAAATCCTGAGAGATCTGTGTCTTTGGAAGATGGTGCGATCCACAAGAATCGCACTCTCAGTTTGTGTAGTCTCGCAGCAGACTGTCCCCACTGCCTCTCGACCATGCATCCGCCCCGCCTCATGCCCTGTCTCTCTGTCTCAACATCCAACGAATCATCTTTCTCGGTCTCTATCTCGAACCTCGACCCCTCATCGGACTCATCCTCTAGTAGGCTCTCGGTAATCCAGCTGCAGATCGGCCTCTATCTCGGTGTGTGTCTTGGAAGAAGGCTGTAGTATCCAAGTCTCTGTGCGGAAGATGGACTCTTGAGCTCGAGCTATTGCCTTACAGTTCTTCAAAGACCCATTCATCATGATCCATGAGATCGTCCATCCAATCTCGCTGCTTGTGGGCTATCAACAGTCCCTGTCTCTCGCTCAGCCACGGCCCTCCGGTGAAAGGTATGGTAGGTGTGGGTGGAGGTAAAGTGGTGGAGGAGGTGGAAGGTCCAGAACTAGGAGGTGGCGGAATGGTGGTGGTGGTGACAAGAGTGGTGAGGGGGTGGTGGCATAAGCGGGGGTGGTGGAAGTAGTGGAGGTAGGGGTGAAAGGTTGGAGGACCGTGTGGATGAGCCGCTTGGAAGGCCGAGAAGCGAGCGAGCATTGAGCGACTTAGGCATGATAGGCAAAACTTTGCTCTTTCTAATCTGATCATCTGCATACTCACCAACTCGTGCATCACGACACAACCCGTAAATCAAGTAGGGCACATAATCAATCGACGCTTGTTTTTCTCGGTTCTCCCGAAATTCATAAAAATCGTCCTCCCATGTCTACTTTCAACTTATAATGCAAGGCGTACAACAACTGTAGATCCTTAATGTGAAAATGTGTGATGTTGTCCTTAGGTAGTAGACGATTAGGGAGAACTTAGCCTTGACTTTCGATCGTCGGGCCAAGTCGTCGTAAATCATCAATCCCATTTGCGCGTGTTACCCCTTTTGACATCCACTTTGCAACTCGGGGTTGATTTCTATCCTCATCCGCTCCAAGGGTCCTCGGTACTACCCCATCTATTCTTGTCCTGAAACCACTCCTCATAATGATCGCCCACGATAGTCGGTGTCCTATAAAAACCATTAATCGCTGCGACCGACCATGGGACATTCACTCCACGCACCCAAACAGTCCCTCTCTCTAAGTCAGCCACAGTAAAGTTGGCATACCATTCCCGGACTATCGACAAGTTCAGGTTGCCCTCGGGTTCCAAGATAAGGTTATTCCAACCCCTACTCCTCAGATTATCCACAAACGATTTCGGTACCACCTTCAAATCTAGCCCTCTTTCAAAGCACATTTTTTTATCAACCACAAACTCCTCATAATTACTCAAAGCTTGGGGCGTGGAGAAACGCATGTCGTAAGGAAGAGGGTCAGATGAGGCAGAAGCTACTTGGGGTTGCGGCTCGGTGGAAGTCTGAGGAATAGGTTGGGTAGGTGGAGGGTGTGGGGGTTGAGAAACTGGTTGAGAAACCGTTGGGAAACGGGGGACGAGCGACCACAGGTGTGACACGGGACGAGGGTGCCTCATCACAAACTCCATGATCTCCTCACTTGCTATCATCATCATCCTTTGCTAGAGTTTCGACCTTCATGATCGGGCTCAAAATCATCATCCGATGTCTCATCTCTAAGTCGTCCCAAATTTCCCTAAGAGCTCTAGGGTTCGGCGCTCAAACCTCTCCCCCTGTTCCACTCGATCCTAATCCCACCGCCTCTAGTTCGTACATTGCTTTTACTGCTTTCTTGGATTGGCTCTTACCAACAACGGGCATCTTACCCTTCCCTTTATCCCTATCTCCTTTCGTTTACCTCCCGCCATCTTCCTAAATTAAGAGCAACCACACCACAATCAAACACAAGGCAAACCGACCCGATTATCATCCAATACGGGATTTCAAAACAACCAAACCAAACCATCCATCACACAACCACCACACATCACAAGGCCAAGAACATGGTAAACAAACAAGAAACAAGGTACATAATCAATGACAATTCACAAGCGGGTAGGAAAAAATTTGAAAAAATCAAAATCAAACCCTACTCAAAACGGAAATGTAAACCAAAAGGTACCTGTCTTATGCTTAGATTAGCCTACGTGAGCGTTGTGGAGTGACTAACGAGTCCCGAAACAACGGAGAAGGTGGAAATCGACTAAGGTGAAAAATACGCCCAAGCACCGATCGAACCGGGAATTTGGTGGATTGTTGTTTGGATTTGGTCTCGAAAAACAAAAGAAGGGATCAAGAGGTGTTGATTGCAACAAAAATCGCTCAAAACGGGTTAGAAACGAAGAATTTGAAGCAAGAAGGGAGGGGCGTGGGAGCGGCGGTTAGGTCTTGAGTTCGATTTTGGGAACGCCGGGTTGGGGAAGAAGGGTATTTATAGAAAAAAGGGGTCAAACGCCGTTCCAGAGCATGGAACGTGCGTTTAGCGTATCTCAAACGCGCGCGTTCGGAAGAGGAACGTCGCTATAAAGATGGAACTGGCGTTTGAGCGAGGCGTGCGTTTGAACCGGGGGGTTGATCTTGGGGGTAAGAGGCTCAAACGCTGGTTTAAAAAGCTGAAGCGCACGTTTGAAGGCTTGGAACGCGCGTTCGAACAATGGGAACGTGCGTTTGAGAGCAAAAACAGGGGAAAAGCAGAAAAGCAGGGAAATCACTCCACACTCACATCTAACCACCCCTAGACCAATCTAGACTCTTACTCAATCAACCTAAACCACAAAAGGTGGGTTGCCTCCCACTAAGCGCCTTTGTTTTACGTCGTTGGCTCGACAAGATGGATTATCTGGTGCCAACTTTTTCAAAGTTATACCGTTGGCACAAGGCGAGAAAGGGTAGAAAGAGAGGACGATGGATTTGGAATTATACGAGTCAAGGTTTAAAGTCCATGACAAGACTTACAAGATTCATCACAAGGTACGGGATCTTCAAGATGCACTATTTCTAGTGCTTCATCGTAGGAGTAACCGCTCATACCTTTTCAACCGCAAGCCATTTGTGGTGAGCGTGCGAACTTAGAATGGGTGATTTCAATAGCACCGGACGGATAAACTTTTGACACAACATAGGGACCGGACCACCTAGACTTCAACTTCCCTTGGAAAAGATGTAAACGAGTATTGTAGAATAAGACTTCGTCACCCTCATTGAAAACACGAGGTTTGATCAACTTATCATGGAGTAACTTAGTCTTTTCTTTATACTTCGTGGAGAGGTCATAAGCACAAAGGCGGAACTCATCTAGTTCATTCAATTGGGCCATACGCTTCTCACCAATTAAGGTGTCATCGAGGTTTAGCATTTTGACGGCCCAATAAGCCTTGTGTTCGATTTCTACGGGAAGATGGCAAGATTTACCATAAACTATCATGTAAGGTGACATGCCTAGGGGTGTCTTAAAGGCTGTCCTATGGGCCCACAAAGCATCATCTAACTTTAAAGACCAACTTTTGACGTTCGTGTCTACCGTCCTTTCCAAGATACGCTTAATACCCCTATTCGTGACTTCAACTTGACCACTCGTTTGGGGATGGTAAGCGGTACCTAGCTTGTGTTTCACTCCATACTTCTCCAAAAGTTTGTCAAACGGCTTGTTGGCAAAATGGCTTCCATTATCACTAATTATAGCACGTGGCACCCCAAACCTACAAAAGATGTTCTTTCTAAGAAAGCGGATAACAACATTCCTATCATTGGTGGGTGAGGCTAAGGCTTCGACCCATTTGGACACATAATCACACGCGACTAGAATGTACTTGTTACCACACGAAGAGGGATAGGGGCCCATAAAATCAATGCCCCACACGTCAAAAATCTCACACACTATGATCGGCTTCTGAGGCATCTCACTCCTTCTAGATATACGACCGGACCTTTGACAAGCATCGCAAGATTTCACATAAGCATGTGCATCTCGGAATAGAGTGGGCCAATATAGCCCACTTTGCAATACTTTCAAAGCGGTTCTTTGCCCCGAGAAGTGGCCTCCGGCCTCTTTGTCGTGACAAAGCGAGAGCGCTCAAAATCTCACTTTACGGGATGCACCTCCTCGAGAATACCATCCGAACACAACCTATATAGACAAGGATCTTCCCACACATACTTACCCACCTCACTAAGGAATTTACGCCTTTGGTTCGAGTCAAGGTCGGGTCTCACGAAACCGCACTTCGTGGTAGTTGACAAAAGGAGCAAACCAAGGACTACCTTCCTTACCGACTTTTAGAAAGTTCCTTTTTTTAGCCGGAGAAAGGGTGTCAAGTGCATAGAGTTGCTCGTGAGGAAAAGAATCATTTATCTCCTTTGTGCCTTAATCAACTCCTCACTAAGCTCCATACGACTTAGGTGGTCGGCTACGACATTCTCACAACCTTTCTATCACGGATCTCTAAATCAAACTCTTGCAAGAGCAAGATCCACCTCAAGAGGCGGGGCTTGGCGTCTTGCTTGGCAAAGAGATAACGCAAAGCGGCATGATCCGTGTGGACAACTACCGAGAACCTACGAGATGAGACCGAAACTTATCAAGCGCAAAGGCGACCGCTAAAAGCTCTTTTTCGGTGGTGGTGTAATTCATTGGGCGGATTCAAGGTGTGACTTGCATAAGCAATGGGCTTGAAGATTTTATCGATCTTTTGACCGAGGACCGCACCAACCGCGGTGTCACTCGCATCACACATGAGCTCAAATTCTTGATCCCATTTCGGAGCGACTAAGATGGGGGCGGAAACAAGTAATTGCTTGAGCATCAAAAATGCTTCAACACAAGCTCACAAAATCAAGCGGGATGTCTTTTCCAAGAAGAAGAGTAAGAGGACGGGCTATTTTCGAGAAATCCTTGATGAACCTACGATAGAACCCCACATGGCCTAGAAAACCCCTAAGAGTCTTTAGGTTGGTGGGCATAGGAAGTTTAGCTATCGCTTCTACCTTAGCCTTGTCTACCTCTATACCCTTACTAGATATCTTATGCCCTAAGACTATCCTTTCCGTAACCATCAAATGACACTTCTCCCAATTAAGCACCAAGTTTGTCTCCTCACATCTACCCAACACCTTTTCAAGATTATCTAGACATTGTTCAAAGGAATCACCAAACACACTAAAATCATCCATAAAGACTTCTAAAAACTTTTCTATCATATCCGCAAAGATGGCCACCATGCACCGTTGGAATGTCGCGGGTGCATTGCACAACCCAAAAGGCATCCTACGGAAAGCAAAGGTACCATAGGGGCAAGTATAGGTAGTCTTTTCTTGGTCCTCTAAAGCCACATGTATTTGGTAATACCCACTAAACCCATCAAGAAAACAATAAAAGGCATGGCCACTCAATCTTTCCAACATTTGATCAATAAAGGGAGGGGAAGTGATCTTTACGGGTTTGGTCATTTAGCTTACGATAATCAATGCAAATTCTATGACCACTTACCAAACGCTTAGGCACCTCCTCACCTTTGTCATTGATCTCCACGTCATACCTCCTTCTTCGGCACCACTTGGGTGGGACTCACCCACTTGCTATCCGAGATGGCATAGATAATCCCTAGCTTCAACATTGTGACCACATCCTTCCTCACAACCTCTTGGAGGTGTGGATTGAGTCTTCTTTGGGGTTGCCTTACCGGCTTTGCTCCGTCTTCCAGAATAATCTTGTGTTGGCAAATGGTGGGACTAATACCCTTAAGGTCGCACATCTTCCACCCGAAAGCACGCTTATGCTTCTTAAGCATCTTCACTAACTCATTTTCCTGCAAAGCCGTTAGTGTAGAAGAAATAATCAAAGGAAGTAAATCATCATTTTCAAGAAAAACATACTTCAGATGAGGTGGAAGTGGCTTCATTTTCAAATCTTTCGGTGGATCCTCGATTGATGGCTTTTCTAGCTCTCCTTCAAGCCCAAGATCAATCTTCTCAGTCCACCTTTCACCCACGAAAGCTGTCTCTTCGAGCTCTTTTGCTTCCTCTTCCAACTCTTCTTCTTCATCGGTTTCCGTACTCACTTTTTCCATGCATGCATCGGATTCTTCCTTATATACCTGCATGTCAACATGTTCCGAAACGCAAGGATATATGGCATCAATAGAAAAACAGTCCTCGGTGCTCTCCTTAGGATGTTTCATGGCTTTATAGACATTGACCGACTTTTTCATCTCCAACTCTCAATATTATCTCACCACTCATAACATCTATCAAAGTCCTCCCGGTATTTAAAAAGGGCGTCCTAACAACAAAGGTGTTTTAGAGTCCATCTCCATGTCTAGCACTACAAAATCTACCGGGAAGGCAAACTTGTCCACTTTCACTATGACATCCTCTATCACTCCCATAGGCTCCCTAATAGACCTATCCGCCATTTGAAGGGTCATCCCCGTTGGCTCCAACTCTCCTAGATCCAGACTCTCATATATAGCACGGGGCATTAGGCTTACACTAGCCCCCAAATCACATAAGACACTAGGAAAATGAGTCGTACCAATAGTAACCGGGATAGTAAAACTACCCTTGTCCCTAACTTTCGGGAAATCTTAGACTTTCCATTAAAAATAGCGGAACACTCTTCATTTAAACACACAACTTCTTGCATCTTACCCTTCTTAGTTAGTAACTCTTTCAAAAACTTACAATACGAGGGCATGTTTGCAAGTGCTTCAAGAAAAGGAATGTTCAAATCAATTTTTCGTAAAATCTCAATGAATCGAGTTTGTGCCTTATTCAAGCAACTTTGTCTATGATTCTTAGGGGGATATGGGAGAGTACTCAAATCAAAATCTTTAGAAGGAGGAGGATTCATACCTTTCTTACCTTTGGAGCGCGGGGAAGACGGCTCTTTCATTGGCTCTTTCCCTTCTCTTCTAGTTGACTCCTCTTCTTTCACATCGATAACCACATAATCTCCCCGAGCTTGAGCTTCTTTCCTTTCAACTTCTTTCTTCTTGACATATTCCTCATGATCCTCATTATCTTCAATCCCATCTATATCACCATCCATAGCTCCCGCTTCCGACTCAATAGGTGCTTTTCTAGCCTTGTCCTCCCACAAGACTTTCTTTTCTCCATTAGTTCTCAACACTTTGCCACTTCGGGTTAAGATGGCGTTTACACACTTCTCGGATTTTTTCGGTGTTACTCGGTAAACCGCCTTCAAGCTGAACATGTTCTACCACTTGACCAAATTGAGTCTCAAGATTTTTGATGGCGGAACCATGTTTGTAGTTCATCTCAACCATGTCCTTTTTAATCTCCATAAAGTTTTTGTTCATTTGTTCCAAGATGACATCGGTTGAACTCTTTTGAGGCAAAGGAGCCAAAGGAGGAGGGTTTTGATAGTTGTTGGAACCTTGTTGATTATACCCTCCTTGTTGTTGCCTTTGGTGTGGAGGTTGGTAGACTTGACCTTGTGAAGATTGGCTTTGATTTTGGCCTTGTCTATACCCTTGGTTTTGGCCTTGGCTTTGATTCCGACTCCAACCTTGATTATTGTTATGCCTCCAAGGACCATCACCTTGATTTCCATAATTTCCTCCTTGACCTTGTCCCACATAGTTCACATCTTGGGATTCTTCATACGGTTGCCCACCTTGTTGCTCACCCATATATTGGCCTTGACAGGGGCTTTGAGATTGATTCTGATATTGAGGCCCCGTGTTCCATTGCTCCATCGAGCAAATACTCATCATCCGCTTAGCTAACTCATTCATGTTATCTTGAGAAAGAGTGCTAGGTTGCCCTTGAGTCGAGGATTGAGGATAGGCCATGTTTTGGGCTTTGGTTGTCATCCTACAATCCTTTGCCGAGTGTGGTCCGCTACAAATTTGGCAAAGCTTAGCGCTCTCATTCTCCTTTTTCAATCTCCCTAATTGTTGTTCCATCGCTTGTACTTGAGCATGATATTGATCATTTGCTTCAACTTCTTTCACTTCAACCAAACCGGGCTTCTTGCTCCTTGTCCCCTTTCTACTTGACGATATATATTGCCTCGAGGTCTCGGAAATCTTCTCAATTTGGTTCATAGCTACTTGGGTACCATACTCATAATATCTCCATTGCATGAAGCATGCAACGTGCTTTGATGAACTTGATCCAAACCCGGAAGAAAGCATGAACTACCTCATATGATCTCAACCCGTGCCCGGGCACTCTCTCAATAAAGCCTTAAACCGATCCCATGACTCATGAAGCTCTTCTCCTTCATATGCATTGAACGACATTATAGCTTCTTTCATATCCATGGTCTTCGACGGGGGTAATATTTGAGTAGAAAAGTCTTTACCACTTCCTCCCATGTGTAAAGAGTCATTAGGCAACGAATCATACCACCTCTTAGCTTGCTCTTTCAAGGCGACGGAAAAGCATAAGTTTGAGTGCCTCATCACTCACTCCATTGATCTTTGTCGAGTTCACTATTTGGAGAAAGTGATCAATGAATAAGTGAGGATTTTCTAAAGCGGTTCCCTTGAATATAGCGTTGTCTCCCAACAAATGTATGATGTTCCTATTCAATTCCAAGTTGTTGGCGGCTACCGGTGGCATTCGGATTGGACTATGCCCCATGTTTGCCGTGGGAGCTAGCACAAAATCTCTACAAGTCAAGCCGCCTTGGTTTTGCTCTTGTTGACCGTTAAACCAATTTGGCATTGCGTTTGCACCTTGATTGTGAGCTTGGTTCTGATTTTGTTGAAACTGATTCAACATCCATGCATTGAACTGTTGCATAAGAGCGGGATCCATTTGATTCCCTTGGACCTCGTGTTGAACATTTTGAGGTATCGGCCCATTTGCATTCACAACATTGTTTCCTTGTCCATTCCCACCTCCTTGTGCATTGTTGTTGACGAGAGGCGGGTTTTGAATTGGGACTCCATTATCATTTACCAAATTTCCTTCCAAACCTTGTCCACCTTGTTGTGCCATGTCGGATCCTTCTCCCAACTCACCCGAGTTGTTCTCTTCAAAGACCGGAATCGACTCCTCTACTTGACGACCTCTTCTTCGTTGACTATTTCTACGCCTTGCGTAAGCTTCAATCCCGTCTATGTATGGCTCGAGTGGTGTTTGAGATCTCCGGGTCATGCACTACAAAAAGCAAACAACAAGAAAACAAGAGAAATAAAACCTAGGCCCAAGCCTTCGGTTCACTTACAAGATATCACAAATAGCACACAAGTCCCCGGCAACGGCGCCATTTTGATGAGCGTTTTTTCACCAAACAGAATTTATAAGATGCTCAAGACAACGGTGACTAAACAAGCTCTCTAACCGGCAGTGTACCGGGTCGATTGCTAATATAGCTACAGAGTCGAGGTCGATCCCAAGAGACAAGTGTTTGTGAATACCAAAGTGAGCGTAATTCTTAGTCTAGGTGGTCAAGTGTTGGATAATTGTTGAAATTAAAGTAAAGCAAGCTAACAAGTCTAAAAAGAGGTAGAAAGATTACACTACTAGATTTCAAAGATGGATAAGGGGACATAGCCGAACCATGATCAATAAGGCTAATCTCAACCCCAAGGATGACAAAACCGGGAGTGTGCAATATAACAAACGAACTCTTGCATTCAATTTCACGGGTGCGAACTCCTAAACCCGGTGCTAGCGTCTGAACAACTCTCTTCTAACACCTTAAGCCTTGTCAAGGTCTGAACAACTCTCCCCTAACAAGTCATGTTTTGCACTCGAGCCGCTTAAACGTAAAAACGAGTAACCTCGTGATGAGCTCGGTTTAACAACTAAAACGGGACTACACCACGATCCTAGAACCCTTTTCCCACACCCCTCTCTCTGAACAACTCTCAAGAGTGATGTGTGTGATTTTGACCTAGGTGATCAATCTAGCCCAAATCCGTTATAACAAGTTCTAAGACGTGAAACATGCAAGAAACAACAATAAAGAGCACTACCCACTCCCAAATTCATCACCCAAAGGGTGATTTCACCAAATTTCACATGACCCGGCTATGAAGAGAATTTAGCTACTCATTATACTAATCAAAACATGCACAAAACAGTAAATAAGAGCCATAACAAGTAAAAGAGAAGAGAAATATACCATAAGATTGCAGAAATTCGAGTTGAGATCCAAAAAGTACAAAATAGAGAAGTAATTAAAAGGTGGTCTCTTAATGTTAGAAATGAAAATCTAAGCTAAGAAATGGAAAGATTAAGCTAAGATGTTGTTGATTTACACTAAAAGGAAGTATTCTAAGCTATTACAAAATTCGAGCTATGAAGGGGGTAGAGTTTAGCTAAGAAGATGAATAATAATCCCAAAATGGGCAAAGGGGGGTATTTATAGGTGGAGGGAAAATCCTGCAGATTTTTGGTTCGAACGCAGTTCCATAGGAGTGGAACGTGCGTTACGCTTGAAGTTCTGGGCGACTTAGGGCTTTTGTCTTTCAAACGCTTGGTTATGAGGCATGGAACGTGCGTTTGAGAGGTCTGAAACGCACGTTCCAAGGTAGGGAACGTGCGTTTGAATAGCCTGGAACGCTGGTTTGAGGTAGATTCTGAACCAGCGTTTGAAGGCTTCCAACTCTGAATGACTCTGGCAACTCTGGAACGCTGGTTTGAGCATGGAACGCCGGTTTGGAGACCTGGAACGCACGTTTGAGGGTTCCAAGCGTCGCGTTGGACCTCCCGTGCCACCAAATTCTTCACTTCTTCCTCATTTGATCTCTTTTCTTGCCTCGGTTATGCTTTCTACCAAAAATCATCGCCTTCGGGTTATCGAGACACCATTTACCTACATCATCACAACATCCAAAAACAACCAAAACATTCCAAAGGATAAACGTGCTCGGGAATGGGGTCAATATCACTAAAAAGAGGTAGTAAAACATCAAAATGACGGATTTACTCCCCGTGCTATAAACTCACGATATTACCCCTAAAACGGTCTAAATTACCAAGAAACATGCTAAAAGTGTGGTAAACGGGGGTAGAAGATGCACCGGAATCATGTAAAGTTGACTCCCATCAACGGTGTCCATTAACCACAAAAGTGGATTGGTCTTTAAGGTTCAATAATTCAACAGCTCCAGAAGGGAAAACCTTACTCACTCTATAAGGGCCATACCATCGTGATTTTAACTTGCCAGGAAAGAGTCTCAAGCGTGAATTATAGAGGAGAACCAGATCGCCTTCCTTAAAAGTGCGGTCCAATATCTTCTTATCATGAAATTTCTTCGTGCGCTCCTTAAAGATCTTTGCATTCTCATAAGCTTCCAGACGAAACTCCTCTAGGCGAGTCAATTCTAACAACCTTCTTTCTCCAGCTAAACTCTCATCAAAATTCAGCATACGCGTAGCCCACATGGCACGGTGTTCAAGTTCAACCGGTAGATGACATGCTTTACCAAAAACAATCTTATAAGGGGACATACCAATAGCCGTCTTATAAGCAGTCCTATAAGCCCATAAAGCATCATCTAATCGCAACGACCAATCCTTTCTAGTCGTATTCACAGTTTTCTCCAAAATGCGCTTTATCTCTCGATTCGTAACCTCAACTTGTCCACTTGTTTGAGGGTGATAAGCAGTAGCTAACTTGTGTCTAACCCGTGCTTAATCATCAACTTTTCAAACGGCCTATTACGAAATGGCTTCCATTATCACTAATAATGGCACGAGGGTTCCAAACGCGTAAAAATATTTTCTTTAAGAACTTCAAGACAACCTTCAGATCGTTAGTAAGCGAAGCAATGGCTTCAACCCATTTGGACACGTGAGTCATTGCAACTAAGATGTAGCGGTTGGACAAAGACGCAAGTAAAGGTCCCACAAAATCAATACCCCAAACATCAAAAAGTTCCACCTCTAGGATATTCTTTAGTGGCATTTCATTCCTTCTCGAGATATTTCCGTCATTTGGCAAGAATGACAAGATTTAGCATATTGATGTGCATCTTTGAACAAGGTCGGCCAAGAAAAACCACATTGGAGAACTTTCGCAGCAGTCTTGTCTCCTCCATAATGTCCTCCGGCCTCATAAGCGTGGCAATGTCTAAGGATATCATATATTTCTTCTTCCGGCACGCACCTCCTAAAGACATTGTCGGATCCTAGCTTAAACAAATAGGGCTCTTCCCAATAATAGTGCCTAAGATCCTTGAAGAATTTCTTTCTTTCTTGGGGGTTGAGATTTGGTGGCAAGTATTTCGCGGATAGATAATTCACGAAGTCTTTAAACCATGGTTGTTTCTTCTCTTTTACAACCTCAATACGCGAAGACACTGCAGCGCAATCATCCTTTCCATGTACGGCCGTGATGGAGAATAATTGTTCATCAGGGAATGTTTCTCCAATCTCGGTCATTGGCTCATTTTCCTCTATTTGTAATCGGGAAAGATGATCCGCAACCAAATTCTCAGATCCTTTCTTATCACGGATTTCTACATAAAATTCTTGCAATAGTAGAATCCATCTCAATAACCTTGGCTTGGAATCTTGTTTGGCTAAAAGATACTTCAAAGCCGCATGGTCATCAAAACAGGTGACTTTAGATCCTACTAGATAAGATATAAACTTGTCAAACGCCAAAGATAACGACCGAAGCTCTTTCTCGTGGTTGCATAGTTCCTTTGAGCAACATTCAAAGTTCGACTAGCATAGTAGATGGGCCTAAAGATCTTGTCTTTTCTTTGTCCTAAGGCAAGACTTTCTACAATTTGTATCGCTTGCATCGCACATCAACTCAAAAGGTAGATTCCAATCAGCGCAATCGAGCGGGTGCGATAATAAGCATGTTCTTTAACTTATTGAAAGCTCTCATGCACTCGTTAGTAAACACAAATGGCACATCCTTGGCCAATAACTCGGTGAAGAGGTCGAGAGATTAAGGAAAAGTCCTTCACAAACCGACGATAGAATCTGCGTGGCCAAGAAAACCTCACAATGTCGTAAGATTGGTTGGTGGGGTAGTTTTCAATCACCTCTACTTTTGCTCTATCCACCTCTATACCGTTCTTTGAAATACGGTGGCCAAGTACTATACCTTCAAGAACCATTAGATGACATTTCTCCCAGGTAAGCACCAGATTCGTCTCCTCGCATCTCTTCAACACTCTTGCAAGATGTCGTAAGACCCGAATCAAGTCATCTCCAAATACGGAGAAATCATCCATAAAGATCTCTAGGAAATCTTCAACCATATCAGCAAATAGAGAAATCATGCATCTTTGAAACGTTGCTGGTGCGTTGCACAAACCAAAAGGCATTCGGTTATAAGCAAAGGTTCCATATGGACATGTAAAGGTGGTCTTCTCACGATCCTCGGGTGAGATATGAATTTGATAATATCCTGAGTAACCGTCAAGAAAGCAATAAAACGCATGTCCACTCGGTCTCTACAGCATTTGGTCAATGAAAGGAAGAGGAAGTGATCCTACGAGTAGCATCATTCGGTTTCCTAAAGTCAATGCATACTCTATGACCAATGAATGAGTCTAACAGAATTAACTCTCGTTTAACTCATTGGCTTGTCTTTGTAAAACCTCCATTCTTCGAACTACGTGGATCGGGCTAACCCATTCACTATCAGAGATAGGGAAGATGATCCCCATTTCCAACATCTTAATAATTTCATCCCTAACCACGTCCTTCAATTGTGGGGTTAACCTTCTTTGGGGTTGTACAACCGCTTTCTTTGCAGGGTCAACGGAGATTTTATGCATGCATACACTCGGACTAATGCCTTTGATGTCACTATATAGTCCATCCAAATGCTCCGCGATACTCTCTCAACACTCTCGTGACTTTTTCTTCTTGTGCTTGGTCAAAGCGGAAGAAATAATAAGCGTGAGGTCTCATCTTGAAGGAATACATACTTCAAATGTGCAGGCAGAGGCTTCAATGTCAAATTGGTAGGAGGTTCTTCTAGCGAGGTCTTTAATTTTTGTCCAGTCAGCTTAAGTTCAAAGAACTTATGCCACGTTGGTCTGTGGTAGTACTTCTCAACCTCGGTAGATTTCATCTCTTCAACATGTATAGGTGTACCTCTACTACATCCAGGCCATACCACTTTCTCTTCCTTGCTCTTTTCATATGGCACTTCATCCTCTAACTCTAGGGTAGCCTCGAGGAAATCCTTAATATCCTCATACTGTTGGAAGTCATTGACAAGTTTGTCAACAGAATCCAACATGAAACATGCATCCTCTTCATCATCAGGCGTCTTCATAGTGTCAAGCACGTTGAATGCTATTTGATCCCCATTTACTCTTAACACCAGCTCTCCTTTGTAAACATCGATAAGCGTCCTACTAGTGGCCAAAAGGTCTTCCTAAGATTAAGGGCACTTCGTAGTTAGCTTCCATATCCAGCACAACAAAGTCGACATGAAACACAAACTTCTCAACTCTTACTAGCACATCTTCAACCACTCCACAAGGTTCCTTAAGCTGACGATCAGCTAATTGCAAAGTAATTGAAGTCTTTTAAGGTCTTTCATACCTAGCTTTTGAAAAATGGATAGAGGCATCGATTCACGCCGCTCTAGATCACACAAGGCCTTGTTCAAACATACGTTACCTATGGTGCAGGGAATGAGAAAACTTCCCGGATCCTTACACTTAGCGGGCAACTTATGTTTGAGAATGGCTGAGCACTCCTCATTTAGACAAATAGTCTCTAAATCTAAGAGTTTCCTCTTAGTAGAGACAGCTTCTTTTAAGAACTT
Organism: Gentiana macrophylla; assembly: GCA_026214975.1. NCBI lineage: Eukaryota > Viridiplantae > Streptophyta > Magnoliopsida > Gentianales > Gentianaceae > Gentiana > Gentiana macrophylla. The sequence continues at coordinate 9,944 of JAOBSW010001199.1, read as the reverse complement.
GGTGTACTCAGGCATTTCAGCCAGTGCTTCAACTAGAGGTATATTGATGTGTAGCTTTCTAAAAATATCAATGAACTTCTTATACCTCTTGTTATCAACCTTAGGCTTAGGTTTGGGTGGAGGATAAGGTAGGGTTGAAGGATCGACATCAGTGAAAATAGGATACTTATTATTATAAAGCTCAACTCTAGGGCCAGCAGGTTCCTTATAGGTTTCTTGCTCAGGCAAGGTTCCAGAAGTGTTTGCTTCCTTGCTTGGCTCACCATCCTTACTTTCTACGGATTTCTCTTTCTCTTTCAAAGATGGTGGAGTTACTTCTTTCCCACTTCTAGTCATGATCGCATTCAAATCCTTAGGGTTCTTGTCAGTGTTGCTTGGCAATCCTCCGGAGAGGTCTAGTTGAGACTTGCTCATTAAGCATCCTATTTGGTGAGTGAGATTTTGGACTATGGCTTCTTGATTGGTCACCTTAGCATCGGTCTTCTGACAATATTGGCTGAAGTTAGTGGCTAAATCAGCCATCGATTTTGAAAGTTGTCCCATATTGTCAGTGACGACATTACTCAGTTTTTCTATCGCCGCTTCCCAACCAAAAGTTTTAGTTTGCTGTGGTACATAAGTGGTAGGCGGTTTAGGCCTTTCTCCTGCATTAATGTCACTATATCGGAATCCAGGGTGGTTATGATTAGGCTTATATCCTCCCCCAATATAGTTGGCTTCTTCAGTACCAGCATTCTCATTTTGAGGTGTCACCTCAATTCCAGCCCCTTTCTCAACTCTCACTATCCTCTCTTGCATTCCATCTACCTTATTGTTGATAACAGACAGTTGTTCTAAGATTTTAGTAGATGCACTATCCTCAAATATGTCGTGACCATTGATAGCAAAATAACTAATCTTACTAACTTTAACCGGCGAGTATCGGGTCAACAGTAGTATAGTGATAACAAGGTCGAATCCACAGGGAATAACGTTTAAGTACCAAAGTCGACGTAGAACTTAGTTCAGGCGATCAAAGTTGTGGTGGAGAGTATTATAACTAATGCAAAAAATAAATATTATTTTAACAGATTTATCTAGGTGATTAAAAAGTATAGCCGAGCCATGATCCAACAGTTATCTCCCCACGGGAAAAACTGATAAAGAGTGTGTTTTATCCGATTCGGTTTATCGACATTCACGGGTGTCAACTCCTAATTAACGGTGTTAAGGCTGAACAACTCTCACTTAACCCCCATACTAGGTTTATTAACCCTCCCTTTAGAGAGCTAATTTGCCTAACATGGTTGACCGGAATAAAAAGCGGCCGAAAAACCTCACAAAAACATAGTTTTAACGTGTCACTTAGGTTGTCGATCTAACGATTAAGGCTATGTTTCGGTGATTCTAATACATGTTTCATTCATCTCAGAAAGATAAGAATCTCACATAGGCATAGTCCTCGACTTGTCACTCAGATTGTCAATCGGCAATCAAGACTATGATTAGTGTTACTCATATCCCACATCTCACCGCAAAATACATTTATAAGCTTGATGTAACAATGAACAAGGTTGTCAATCTCATTCAAAGTTATTAAAATGATCAAAACAAGTTTTAAAACATGAGCGTTTATCATAAAAATGTTTAATTAAGCACAACACAACTCCCATCTCGTCTCCCGAGGTTGATTTCACCCGTTTTCACATATTTCGGCTATGAAAAGTTTAGCTATCCATATAAGCGGATTACATCAACATGTCATGGATTAAATGGCGGAAATTTTACATAATAGCCTACATCAATTATAGCGGAATTCTATTAAAACCAAATTAAAACCAAATCCAATCATTTGTCGATTCTCCTATATATGGATTCTACTACTGATATATATATATATATATATATATATATATATATATATATATATATATATATATATATAACGAGAATGGAAGAAACAAGAAACAACAAGAAATAAATAGCTAGATAAAGATATAACAATAATGAGAGAAAACAAAAACAAACTTACTATTATAACAGAGATATCTTGATTACAACGATTTATTCTGTGAACTTCCAATAATTTCCGGAGCATTACAACGATACTATTACTAAATTTATTTCGGCATAAGGCCTTATATATAATCCTAAAAACTAAAAAAAAAAAAAAATAAGAAAGAGATATATATATATATATATATATATATATATATATATATATAGTGTATATATATATATTGGTGTATATATTATATATCCTCCCTCCGCTCTCTGAATGATCCTTTATATAGGCAAAGTTCCAGGGCCGGCCTAGGCGGGTCTAATGATGACATTCATCCCCCCTTAATTTTTAATTTCGGATATAAATTATATATTTTGGAATAAAACTTCTAAAATTCATATCTCGAGTTCTGGATCTCCAAATGACATGATTCAAAAGGCATTGGAAAGCTCGTTGAAAGATCTACAACTTTCATGAAGGACTCTTTTTCAGAAAATGTCTTTTTGATGTGCCATTCGCTTGTCGAAGATATTTCTCGATTTCCACTAATCGAATCGATTAGCCACTTGACCACTTGACTTAATGATACTTGAGTTGTAGAAGTCCGATTGACGTGATTCAAAATGCGTTGGAAAGCTCTTTCAAAGATCTACAACTTCCATTAAGGACACTTCTTCAGAAAATGCCGTTTTAATGAGCCATTTGTTCGTCGAAGATATAATTCGTTAGTGGTACCACTAACCACTGAGACACTTGACAACTTAAGTTAGTGGCACACTCTTATATCCCTAAAAATACCTCTTTTAGGCCTCAAAACGTGTCATTACTCGGGATTTTGGTCAACCTATAATTCTGCAATAAACCACCAAAATACCATACGTAAATCCGACACGACACTCCGGTTACTAAACCGGTGCAAAAACTAATAAAAACACATAAAAACACGATATTTTATATAATACTTACTACTTATATAATTAGATAAATCTAAGAATTAATGACTTTAATTGATATAAAAGTGCTCAAAATGATATTAGAAATGGGTAAAATGTTATGAAAATAACTGTGAATTTTTCCGTCATCACAACCCCCACTTAGCTTTTGGTGAGTCCTCGAACAAAACAAGCGATAAAATAAAATGAATGAGAAAAATTCATGAAGAGATAAGATGTAAAGGACAACAGATGATGAAACCATTCAAATCATAACCACACGTTAACCTCAATATAAATGTATAGCAGTGCGTGTGTGACAAGCCTTTTTCAATTTCCACTATCCTCTCTTGAATAATTCAAGCAAACGCACAAGTATCCATTCGAGACAGTCCTAATGACTTTCCTAGGTATAGCGATAATAGTTCCACACAAAGTCCTCCCGTGTACTTATTAGGATAATCCTAAAGCATATCATTCGGTTTATCTTTGGGATAGTCGGAAGATAACTAAGTTGTAAACCACTTTCCACATTGTCATTTGCCAATTTTAATTTTAACTTAATTTCACATGTGTATCATATGCCCTCATTCCCAAAGAATAGGATGTTTCGTGATAACACCCTAGCCGGACTACTATCATCAGAGCGATCGGGAGCTTTTAAACCTCATAGTGATATGGGGCGTTTCGTGATAACGCCCTACACACTCAAATCATTGGTAGCTACATCGACATATATATAGTTCATCTTAATTTGGTATTTTACTTAACTTATATCCTTTCTATCACATTCAAACCTTCGGATATTCACGATTACGTTCGAAGTTAGGTACTAAGTTATTGCAAATCTCTCACAGGATAAACCACTAGGATCTTTGAATGAATCTGATTTAAAATTTTTCGTTTCAATATCAAAGGCTTACGTGAAAGAATTCATGTTACACAAATAAATTTGGGGTTAAAATAAACTTCACGGTTCACTTTGGTTATATACATCCAAATCGATCATTACATCATCAAATCCATGAAAAATATACCTTATAAAGTTCATTTTAATCAACTAAATAATGCTTGAAAAAGATCGAAAACTAGGGGTTTTTACGATACAAAATAAACAATTAATGCCATTCTTTAGACCATCATCGACTCTACCTCCCACTTACGATTTTGCATTACCCTCAACATGTGAATGAGATAGAGAAGAAGACTTAGCTTATAAACCTAGCGTAAAGATGCTATCGAATCCCGTAACGACCATGAAAAGCACGATCCGAATCCTGTACCAAAACAAAACAAAGAAAAACACGGGACATGGTCCTCGTGCCAAGACATCGAACAGGGATAGGGAATAATAAGAAAATGGCCTGTCCACGTCGAGAAAAATTCGATAGGCAATATGTGCATACATATCATATATAGAGCATATACATATCAAAATCAAGGCATCAATTCAAATTGGAAACAGACTAAATCATAAAATGTAGTGAGTCTTTTATACCCAGATTCTCAAGGGTTCTTTCAAATTGTTCTAACAACCTAAGTCCTAGAAATGAAGTGTTTGAATTTTTCTCTGTATTCTCCTCGGGATTTTAGGATAACCACTGTCGTTCCTTTTAATAACATTCAAAACTTCATCTTGAGACTTGGTTGTGCTTTGTGTTCATCTTTCATTATGATCATACTTCCCACAGATTCTACATTTCATTAAGACTAGTCTTATCCAAATTATTATTATTTAACGGGCTGCCTCCCGGTAGCGCTTTTGTTTAACGTCGTTGGCTCGACTAAAACTTCGAAGCGATTTATCAAGACTCGGGATCAGTCAAATGCACAATTTCGAGAGCCTCATCGAATGGTAACTTCTTATACTTTTTTAGGCGAAGGCCGTTCGTGATGAAAGTTCCGTGCTTGGTGTGTTACCTCGATGGCTCCTGAGTCGAAAACTCGCAATACCGTATATGGTCCTGACCACCTTGACTTAAGTTTGCCTTGAAATAAATTGAGGCGAGTATTATAGAAAAGAACCTCATCACCTACGTTGAAAATACGAGGTTTGATCGACTTATCATGAAGCATTTTGGTCTTTTCCTTATATTTACACGAACAATCGTAAGCTTGAAAGCGAAACTCATCTAACTCATTCAAGCGAGCCATCCTTCTTTCACCGATTAATCGTCATCCATATTTAGATTCTTAATCGCCCAATAGGCCTTATGCTCTAACTCTACGGGAGATGGCAAGCCTTGCCAAAAACAAGCATGTAGGGTGACATACATATTGGTGTCTTGAATGCGATTCGGTGTGCCCAAAGCGCATCATCTAACTTCTTTGACCACTCCTTAAGATTAGAATTAATCATTTTCTTCTCAAGATTCTTTTAATTCCCGATTGGACACTTCTACTTGGCCACTAGTCTGAGGGTGGTAGGCGATTACCCTAACTTATGAGTGACCCATACTTCATTAAAAGCTTATTGAAATCTCTATTTGCAAAGTGACTTCCATTGTCACGATTATCGCTCGAGGTATTCCAAACCGGGTTAGAATATGTTTCTTAAGAAACCGTATGACTACATGTTTGTCGTAGTAAGCGAAGCAATTGCCTCAACCCACTTTGAAAGCGTAATCACAGGCGACAAGAATGTATCTTGATTCCCGAAAGAAGACGGATATGGTCCCATGAAGTCTAATCCCCATATATCAAAAACTTCACACACTATTATCGGTTTAGGGGCATCTCATTTCTCTTGGAAATTCTCCCGAGCGTTGATGAGGCGTTACATGTCTTAACATACGCATGTGCATCCTTGAAAATAGTGGGCGATGGGAACCCACTTTGTAACACCTTCAATCTTTGTTCTCGCCGAGAAGTGGCCACCGGCCTCTTTATCATGACAGAATGAGAGAATACTCACTATCTCACTTGTATCATCAACACATCTCCTCAGGATTCCATCTGCACAAAGCCTAAAAATTAAAGGATCTTCCCACACATATCGGTTCACCTCACTATAGAACTTCTTCTTCTGGTTCTCATCAAACTCAGGATCTACGAATCCACACTAATGATAATTAACGAATGGGGCATACCATGGGTTTCCTTTCTTTCCTCTCTGCGAAAAATTTCCTCGCTTAACCGGGAGCATCGTATCCCTACGAACAAGCTGCTCATCCCCAGCGGTCATCAATCTCAACTTTTGTAAAACATCTCTCTTCACTCGGTTCCATCCTACTTTCGGATGGTCACTACTACGTTCTCACACCCCTTTCTATTCTTAATCTCTACATCGAACTCTTGAAGAAGCAAGATCCACCTTAACAAGCGTGGTTTGCATCCTTCTTGGCAAATAGGTATTTCAACGTAGCATGGTCGATCTGAACAATGACTTTCGATCCAACCAAGTATGACCGGAACTTGTCGAAAGCAAACACAACGACTAAAAGTTCCTTTTCGGTTGTGGCGTACTTTGTTGAGCCGAGTTCATGGTATGACTCGCATAGTAGATAGAAGCGAAACAACTTGTCAACCTTCCGACCTAGGGCGACTCTACGGCATAATCACTCGCATCACACATCACTTGAACCCCTTGACCAATCAAGTGCCACCAAGATAGGAGCCGCAGTAAGAAGTTTCTTAAGAGTTCGAAAAGCATCTAGGCATGCCGCATCAAAAACACAAGGGGCACCTTCATCAATTGAAGAGTAAGAGGTCTAGCAATGTGGGAAAAACTGGAATGAATCTACGATAAAAACACCGCATGTCCCGAGAATGAATGTAGAGTCCTCAGTTTGTAGGCATAGGAAGCTTAGAAATTGCCTCTATTTTTGCTCTATCGACCTCTATTCCTTTACCCGATACCTTATGTCCTAAAACAATTCCTTGATTACCATGAAATGACACTTTTCCCAATTTAAAACCAAGTTTGTCTCCGCACAACGTGCAAAGCACATATCAATATTAAACAAACACTCATCAAAAGTATCACCAAAACGCTAAAGTCATCCATAAAAACTTCCATGAAATGCTCTATCATATCGGCAAAGATAGCCATCATGCATCATTGGAGCGTCAGCGGTGCATTACACAATCAAAACGGCATTCTTTTGAATGCAAGGTTCCATCACGGACATGTGAATGTAGTCTTATCCTGGTCATGTATATCGATGTGAATTTGATAATAGCCACTAAAACCATCCAAAAGCGATAAAATGCATGACCACTCAGGCGCTCTAGCATTTGATCAATAAAGGGTAGGGAAAATGATCTTTCCTAGTCTTATCATTCACATCTGAAAATCAATACAAACTCGTGACCAAGTAACTAAGCGAGTAGGAATGGGCACACCTTTTTCATTAAGCTCAAGCTGTGATGCCTCCTTTCTTAGGCACGACTTGCGTGGGGCTCACCCATTCACTATCGGATATTGCGTAGATTATCCCTAACTCAAGCATCTTTACCACTTCTTTTCTTACCACTTCTTGCATATGTGGGTTCAGCCGTCTCTGAAATTGCCTAACCGGCTTGGCACCTTCTTCCAGGATGATCTTGTGCTTGCAGATATCAGCACTAATCCCTTTTATGTCAACCATCTTCCATCCGAAGGCCTTTTTGTGTTTCTTCAAGCGTGGATCAACTTAGCTTCTGCCAAAGCGGTTAGTGCGGATGAAACAATAAGAGGAAGTAATTCATCAGTTCTAAAACACATACTTTAAATGCTTAGGAAGTGGCTTCGGCTCCGGATCGGTAGGTGGTTCCTCGATTGGCGGCTTTGGCGGCTTGCCAGATCAAACCGAGCTCTAGCTTCTTATTCCGACTTGCGTCGACAAAAGGAGTTGCCTCAAATGATATACTGAACTCTCATTAGGGGATCGTCATCCTCTGCGGTGTTTGACTTCATCAAGCATTCTTCCATTGGTTCTTGGTATCCTGCAAGTTAGTGTGCTCCAAAATACAAGGATATATAGCATCAACAGAAAAACAATCACTCTTTTCATCATCAGGATGCTTCATTGCATTATAGACATTTATGGCTACACTCTCCTTCCCGACTCGTAGTATAATCTCTCCCCTCTTTACGTCTATCAAAGTCTCTCCTGTGTTCAAGAAAGGCCGACCTAACAAAAGCGGGGCATTAGCATCCATATCTAAGACTACGAAGTCAGCGGGAAAACAAACTTGTCAACTTTGCACTAACACATCTTGACTACCCCCATTGGTTTCTATGGACCTATCGCCATCCTGAGGGTCATCCTGTTGGTTCTAACTTACCCAACCCCAATTTCTCATACACTCCTCACAGGCATCGAGGCTCACGAAGCCCTAGATCACATAGCACATTTTTAAACACAGTTTCTCAATGGTAATTGGGATGGTAAAGCTACCTCTATCCTGCAACTTGGGGGTATCCTATTATCAAGATTGCAGAACATTCCTCACTCAAATGTACCATCATTTGCATCTTCTCCTTACTCGACAACATTCCTTTCAAAAAACTTAAAGTATGGGGAATGCTCAAAATTGCCTCTAATAGGGGAATATTCACCTCTACCTTTCTTAAGAGATTGAAATTTTGCGACCCTTGAGTCGGTATGTCCTTTCAGGTCCTTTAGGAGGATAGGGTAAAGTATTAACATCAAAATCGAGGGAGGAGGAGGAATTATGTTTTTCTTACCTCTTTCTTTAAGCGTGAGGCTTCTTCTTCTTTGATGTCCAATACCACATAGTCTTTCTTGGTGCTTCCTTCCCACTTTGCTTTTATTTGCCTCGGCCAAAGCTTTTTAAGTAGCTTCAATTCTTTCCTCATTGCAGCCATTTCTTTCTTCACCTTTGCCAACTTCCAAGTCCTCAATCTCGACTTCACCATACATGGCCCTTCACGGTCATTGCCTTCTCTTTCTCGGCCTTATCGGTTTCTGCTTTTGTTATAATTCCTTCTTCTTATCACTCGGCTTAACCTCTTTTACCAACCCCGTGTGAACACAGCATTCACACCCTTTGGGTTCCTCTCAGTGTTACTCGGGAGTCCACCACTTAGATTTGTCTTGAGTGTCGGTTATTTGACCCTCTTGGGTCTCCAAGTTCGAATGGCGAGAATGTGTGGCCACTTTTGCTCTGACATTCTTATTTAACTTCGAAAGCATCTGTCTAATCTTTCGAAGTATCTCGGCGGGTGTCTTTTGAACACGGGAAATGTTTGATTCTTGTTGTTTTGGTTGTTCACGTGCGATGAGCATTCGGATCTTTGATAGGTGCGAAATTATTATTTCTCAATGGTTGGCTCGCTTGCGATTACGATTACTTTGTTTGTGACGATTACGATTCCAACCTTGATTACAGCCCCAGTGCCTCTTCTTTATTGCTTTGTTGGCCTTGTGGTGAGATTGCGGGTTACATTGTTTTGATTCCGGCCTTGATTAGATTACGGTATGAACTCGATTACGGGTTACGATTCCAAGGTCGGTTGTCACGGGCTTTGGTTTTACCTAAAGCCTTAGTTACGATTCTTGTGTCGATTCCAGTTAGAGATTACTTTGGGTTCCAACCTTGATTCTCTTGATTCGATTCCATTGCCCTGGTTTCCTTGTCAACATAATTCACATCATATTGTTGTGAATCATTACTCATACCATAATCCATTTGAGGCCCTTTGGTGATTATCAAAGTTTTGATTCCCTTTGTTCTTGGCCAAACTCTTGCTGATTCATATTCATTTGACCCATTGCATAAATATCCATTCTCTGTTGGTCATTCGATTTCCCAACCCATTGCGGCCTTTGGGTAGGTCGCAACTTAGCTGTTGTGGATAAAGTGGGTTTTTCGATGATGTACATTCCATGGCGAATGTCCACCTCACAAAGTGGCATTCTTTGTGTTTTCTTTCTTTCTAACTCCATTCGGTCCATCTTTAGTACCATTTCTTGCATCTTATCGTGTATGGCCGATTCTCTATCAAGTTCTTCTTTCAATGACTTCACACTTTCCATTGGGGCTTTCTTGCTTCTTTCTCTGGACCCCATTTTGTCCTTCTC